>QNTS01007197.1:0-42736 GCA_003317085.1 Hucho hucho
GGGGGGGGTCGGCTAATTATTACAGTCTGATTGAAACCCTTTAGAAACGGGCTTGTTGTGTATTCTAACCAGAAGGTCCTTACATGCAGCTCTCAGTGGTAAACACTATTCACATTCAAATGAGACTGACTAACTTTGGCACAGAAACAAGCACGCGTCCGCCTCCCAGCCTCCTATTAAAGCGATTCCCTTTTGTTAGCCAGTGATGTATCAACCTGACACATGCTAAGAACTTATTTGGTTAATTTTGTAGATGGCACAGTGCCCAAGCGTAGAGAGGGCGCTAATCCCCAACAGGCGAACAGTAAATAGGCTACTA
The DNA here is from genome assembly GCA_003317085.1 of Hucho hucho. Lineage (NCBI taxonomy): Eukaryota > Metazoa > Chordata > Actinopteri > Salmoniformes > Salmonidae > Hucho > Hucho hucho. The sequence goes on from QNTS01007197.1 coordinate 320, forward strand.
TAATCACAGAATTATAATAGAATTAGCAAATGACCAAAGAGCAGTCCCCCAATACCACTAGCCTATATCAATTGTATATACAGTAAATATACATATTTTATTGTTTTTATGTATTTTAAATTCGACTGTCTGAAATGGACGTATTCACATTTATATTATTTTGATTAAAATAATTTTTGTAAAGGAACTAGATGCATTTTCATTGTAAACCTATGTTTTTTATAAACACACACAACAACAACAAAAAACAAGAAAGCAAAATAGAAAAAAAAACATTGACAGAAATGATGAAAAAAGTACATTTTAAATATAAATGTATTTACCGATATTACAGTAGCCAGCGCCTTGCACCTGTCTCTCTCGCTAGAGATTGGCACCCCCTCGAGCTGTCTGCGTTGGGGGCAGCTCTACTGGCCATAATTGGCGATGCGTGTCATATTTTGACCCCCCCACGCTTCTCCTGCGGCATTTGTCTTTGTTGTGCAATACATATAATATGTGACCTAAATAAGCATTTTATTGTCTGTTCTTCTCTTTAGTCTGGGCTCATAAAACAGGGAAATTCAGCTGTAATTTTGCACATTTTGCTGTAATTTTCCCGTTCTACTTTGATAAGTGTAATGTTAATATGATGAGGACATGTCAATGAATTGCTCTGTACCTGACTGAGCAGACTGTCTGTGATACTGGGGCTAATGCAATATTAATGCATGAAGGGTTTGTTTGATATCAGAAAGGATGTCTCTCCAAAAGTGTCCCCCACAGGGACCCTCTTAGAGGGAAGCACACATAATACTAATGATCACACTTTTTAGGGTATATCTGAAAAATATCAGGCTCCTTTTTAAGTGACAAAAATGTGAAAAGCATAGTTCGTTTAGCATATTTTTCCTTGCAAGCATATTTCCAGTCCAATTCTTAAAAGGCAGTTTTTTTTCTCTATGTATTTTTCTTCTCTAAAGATAGATTTCAGTAGCTCCCCAGCAAACCTTTCTACATGTTGAAAATATTTAATAACACTATTCTCACTATAGGGCAAAAAATATTAGGAAAGGAACAAATTGTGAAACAGCAATAAATACACTAATTTGTCGGTGGCAATTGAAATGTATTTAAATGGGCAATCATGTCAATTGGAGGTATTGATTAAAGGCTTGTAAAGGTGTAAGTAAAATGGACTGGTGATGCATCTGGTCTTGTCCTGCAGACAGACAGGAGGGGAGGATAATGAAGCATAATGCTAGCTGAGCTTGGGCCTCCTGCAGAATAATCCCAAATTATACCAAAAAACAAGTGAATACTCTACTGGGGGCCACAAGGTCAAGTCCATGACCCCTAACCTGTATAGGTCTGTGTCTGGAGCGGAGCGTGTGTGAAGCGGCTGGGCTTGGGGAGGGTCTGGGACCTGCCTGCCTGTCTGTCTGTCCTTGGCCCAGGCCTGTTCCTCTCAGCTTGGTTTTAGTGTACAGCCCATCTATTATTTATCCCACTTATTAAAAGTTATTTCAGAGCCGTGCCAGATGACCAGAGAAAGGGGCCTCCTGAGCGTCCAGGCCGGCTGACTGGCTGATGGCAGGCTGCAGACAAACCAAATGGACACACACTGTGGAACTGCTAAAACACAGGTTATAAACAAACAGAAAATACTGGCTGAATTATTCAGAGGGGCATGTGCTATAGGAGAAATAAGAGCTCTTCAATATTTCACTAGCACAATCCCAAACACAGATGAATGTTTAATTAAAGCCAACTGCTGTTATATTTATATGTAAGTTAAGAGATAGATGAAAGCACAAACATGCAAACATATAGCAGGGCTGTAATTATAAATCATTACTTTTTATGTTGACTCATCTGATGTAATAGTAAATCTCATAAGTAAATTAATATATATTAATGAATAATGTAAACAAAGTTTTATTGAGCATATTTTCTTTTCACTTTATAAACAAAATAAGCATAAAAAAATTTGCTGCAAATAAGGAACTATGTTGGAGTTGACCACGAAGCTTGTTCTGCTAAAGTTTCAGAATAATTAGCATTCTAACTTTTTTAACAGTTTTTATCAATATACTGCATTGGTTCATTTAAATGAATTCAACAAAAAGTTTCGGGGATGTTTCAAAAAGCTTTTTATTCTAACTAATTTTTGAGTATAGCCCATATGCACTTAAACCAGGGACTTTGCACATATCAAAATGCATAAAAAGCAATAATCTATTCAAACATGACTCCCTGCTCTTCGCTTGCTTTTGAATATTCATACCTTAGTTGAAGAAGTGTGACATAACCTTTCCCCCCCTCCTCCTCCCTAATGTGATGTGTGCACACGCACCTCCCAGCTGTGTCCGGAGAGGGCTGGGGTACGGGGCGGTCGAGGGGCGTAGGGTGCGGGAGTGGACCAAGGCAGAAAGGTCAGTTGAGGCAGGAGACAGGCGGGCAGGCCGGCTGCCGGGGCTTTGAACCTAACAGATGGTGAAGGTTAGGTGACGTCCCCTCGCCTGGCCTTTCCCCAGTAATTGAGGATAATTTGAGCACCAAAGAGAGTAGGCCTGTCCACTGTCAGGCCCAGAGAAGAGAGGCGAGGTTAATATGAAAATGATTTTGCATTATAGCTGGCTTTGTGAGACTGGCTTCGTGAGGCTGGCCGTGCGGCGCTCTCCCCAGCCCCGGTCCTAATCCTGGCCTGAGGCGGTGAGGATGATGAGTGTCACCCTGGGTCCGGGCGCGACGCCACGCACATGAATACATCTCCGACCCAAACCCACAGCCCTCTGCCCCCCATTAACCAACACTCTGCCAGGTCCCATTACACACTCCAACTCCGAGGCTTTTGGGGGCTTTTTGGGGAGGTTTGGGACTGGCATTAACCCCCATCCTGTAAGAACAAAAGAGGGGCCCAAAGGCTGTGTGATTTCAGGGCTGATCCCTCACCTCTCTGCTTCTCTCAACTGGCTGCATCTAAACCCATGCAAAACAGTGTGTGGCTCTCACTTTTATGTAATTTTCTGTATAGACTTACTACAGCTTATGTATTGACACAAGATTTTATTCTTAGTAGTTTCCCTCTACATTTCTACCTTTTTTTTGTTGACCATACTGACAGGAATATGAAAAATACAAATAATTAACTAATCTGTTGCTTTCAAATACATGCCTATAATTTATTAGAAAATCTTTTAAATACACTTGACCCACATCTCTGTCCTTACATATCAGTGCATTTACAGTAGAATAACCTGTAGGTGTACATTTAGGAAATTCCTAGCCACTCTGACTGGGGCTCCCCAGTGCACTGTCCTGTCAGTGGTAACTGTGGGACCAATTCTGGCCAGAAAGTTGCCTCCTTGGTGTGATGAAGTCATTTACAACTATTGATCTGATAGTCAAATTGAGCATGTTAAAATGAAGAGCCTTGCAGGGGGGTTCTGGGAACATGCAGGCGCCCCAGGGACCCTCTCATCAGTTAAAGTAAGACACAATAAACAGAGATGTAGTTTTAAAACGCTAGCTTGACCTGGGCCGTTTCATAACTCAATACTGTCACACTCGACCTACAGTGGTGCCTTGACTGGTTTTAGGGAAGAACTAGTCACTGTGATATTATATACTTAATAACAGTATTAGTAATTGTTACTTTGGTTGCTTTAAATGTGTCTATTTGCTGTAAATTGACAATGTTTACTGATGGGAACGTTGTAAATCTGTGAGAGATTCTGTGAAACACCCTGTGTAGTTACGCTGTGTCTCTCCCTGTGTTTGTATGTGTGGTAGACTGTTTCCCACTATGCCTATGTGAAATCCCAGCTGTGTTGTGAAGCTGTACAGTAGCTCAGTGTTTTGCTCTGGTGTCTGTGAATGAATGGTTGTGTGTACTGTAGTACAGTAGCTGCTGTGGTGTATCCTGTATCTTCTCAAGCCTGGTGGTTGTGTGTGCACCACAGCCCCTGGGCTCCCCCAGGTGTAGTCCACACTCTGTCATCTGATGCTCTTTACTGGGGCCATCCCACTGTGGTGCTGCCCTCTGCTTGTCTCCTGTGTTCCCCGGGAATGGCGGGCTTTAACACAGACCCAGAGTCCCTGACCTTCCCTCTGAACACAGCCTGCCTCTGCCTCTGGCTCTGCCTCTGGCTCTGGTCAGGAGAGGGACACTCCTCCTTCTTCCTCCTCTTCCTCCTCTTCTAAACACTGTCTCCACCTCTTCATGACACTCTGGTCACCGTCAGTGGTAGGCTACTTAGTAAACTATTCAAGTTCAAGCTGAAGTCTAAAGATTAATGATGTTTTATTGTCTCTGCTCAATCTCCATCCTTCTTTCAATAGAATAATAGTCAGGGGTGAAGGGGTTAAATTAGCTAGGCCAGAAGGCGATTTGACAAAACTCTCGCAGAGAGACTGGTCACAGGGGTCACTACTACTCTCAGAGGGGAGAGGCAAACAGAGAGAGCAGTTAGAGCAGAATACAGACTTATTCAAATAATGAAAGAACCAGCTGTTTTATACAAGCCAACACACACGCACACACACACACACACACACACACACACACACACACACACACACACACACACACACACACACACACACACACACACACACACACACACACACACACACACACACACACACCTTGCTGTTTTAAATAGAAGTATGAAACATTTCCCCCTATATCGTAAAATTTAGCATATCCTATTGCGATCAATCACAATAATGAGCATATTTTTGGCAGTGTAATTTGTATTTATTTGGTTTCTCACTGGGGATGTCTCTTTGCAGTCTGAGTGTCTGTAGTTGAGGTGCATTCTGACTGTCTGTAGTTGAAGATGATATCTTGCATGTGTTTCATACTGCATGCAGGAGTTGGCGACCCGGGGAGGACCAGAGGTGCGGCAGGCTTCTGTCTATAATGATCCTCTTATTATTTCACTTTTTGTTTCCAAATGGAAAAAAGGGCATTCATCATTGTGTTGACCCGTGAGATCACGGCAGAAAGTATGCATTTGAAAAGTAAAATAAAAATTCACTTTTAAATAAGATCAATTGTAAACAAACCCAGGCCAACCCTTTGAAAGTCCCTGCCAAGAGATTGACCTCGCCCTGTGGCAAATACTATTTCTTGAACTGGGTTTAAATTTCAAGTGTCTTGGGTTTATAAAAACCTGGAACAAAAGAAAATGGGTCTCTTAACAGCAAATATTATCTGCTGTTAGGGCAAGATGTCAAGATTGTATTTTTGTTGTCTCAAATATGGGAGCAGGGATGGTGTATGAAACTCCCAGAATAAACCACTATATTTATTCTTGTTTACTTGCATTTAGTAGGATCACCATGAAACCATATTTGCGTCCATTGTTTGAACAAAGGTACATAGACATTATCTATATTTGTTTATTTACTCTCAGCAAGCCATATCATTTTTTGATTTCCTCAAATTCGGTATTATTCTCCATATAAAAATATGTGCAGTTTTATTTTATTTTTTGCCTGTGGTTATAGGGTATTTTACATTTTATGCTGCTATAATAAGGAAAATATGTATATTAAATTCATACTGTGTAGAGTTAGTGTGTTGATAGCTATTTGAAAAGGATAATGTATTTTCATACACTGCTGAATCACTTCCTTTCAGTAGTAACTCTTCTACCTTTAAATCTAGGGGTGAAGAACGGGAAGATAAAAGGACATTAGGCTAGCTAGTCCCCATAGTTAGGCTCTGTGTATTTCATGATAATTCTGATGATGGTAGCAATAACTCTGTAGTGTTGGTTGGTAATAACAGAGATGGGAGGCCCAGTAATGACCTGGTCCCTTGATCAGTGTCACATCAAGCTAAGATGAAAGCGTGTGGGATTGTCTGATAGGGTCTTGCTGTGACCTCCCTCCCTACCTTCTTAATATCCCTCCTTCTTCCCTCTCTCCCCTCTCCTCTGGCCCATCAATCCCCTGCTCTGAGTGGGTAATAACCCCACCTCGACACACATTTCTACTTCTCTATTTTGCTTGCAGGGGGACTTTTTTGTCTTTTGTTTGTTTTTTTAGGAGAGAACACATCAGAGGAGATGGGTAGTAATCATGAAAGAAAACTCCTGCTGCACCCCTGACTCCCTTTTTTAATTGGACACAGCTTTTAAGTGAACACAGTGGCTGGATTGACGGAGGAACAGCGCTCTCTGTGTAATTTGCTTTCTCTTTGTAGTGAGCCATTTTTAGAGCGATATAAACCTCGTCCAGCCCACCGGCCAGACAACCTTTCCCCGCAAACTGCTGTATCCCACCCTGAGTGGCTTCTCTGTCATCTGATGTTCCACTCTACTTAAAACAGAGTCTGAGGGGGAGAGGGAGAGAGATGGAGAGAGAGAGGAGAAAAACCACCCTGGCCCCGCTATCATCATTTTATTAGGATTTTTTCCATCCTATTCTTTAATCCCTCTGATGAAGTCTGGACAGGCAGAGGCATGCTCTCACAGACAGCAATTTCACTGCACCATATGTGTCTCACACGTAGGAACACAGGGAGGAGAGGGGCCTGGCAGGAGCATAGAGAGGAGAAAGGGGAGAGGGAGAGAAAAGACGACATTAAATAAAAAGGGGAGCGGGGGATGCGGTTGGGGTGCACTGATACCCTCTGATTCACTGGCTGCAGCATCCACCCGTCTAGCTACTGTAACACATATTCACCACAACCAGAAACACTGGCTCTAGATTAAAACAAAGTACAATTATGGTTAGAGATTATATTTGAATTACTGAATGACACATTTACTATTATGCAGGTAAACAAATGAGCCAGGTACTCACACAAAATGGTGGCGAGCGAGCGAGCAGCAGTATACGCGCTGGGCTGGCCCCTCCCTGAGCCAAGGATGTGGTGCCGGCACCCTGGTCATGTGACCAGAGAGGATGGAGGAGAGTGCTCCGAGGCTACACTGTGTGGCTGGATAACGCCTGCGCACCTCTTCTCTTCTCTCCTCATCCTCTCATCCACTTCCTTTAGATGTACATCTCAGATGTACAGTGCCTTCAGAAAGTACTCACACCCTTGACTTTTTTCCACACTTTGTTGTGTTACAAAGTGGTATTAAAATGTATTTAATTGTCTTTTTTTTGTTGTCAACGATCTTCAGAAAATACTCTGTAATGTCAAAATGGGAAAAAAATTATCACATTTCTTTTGAATTAATGGAAAATAAAGCACTAATATTTATTGATTAGATAAGTATTCAACCCTCTGAGTCAATACATTTTAGAATCACTGGCAGCGATTACAGCTAATTACAGAGTCTTTCTGGGTAAGTCTCTGAGAGCTTTGCACCCTTGGATTGTACAATATTTGCCCATTATTCTTTGAACAATTCTTCAAGCTCTGTCATGTTGGTTGTTGATCATTGCTAGACAGCAAATTTCAAGTCTTGACATAGATTTTCAAGCCAAAGCTGTAACTAGGCCACTCAGGAACATTCAATGCCATCTTGGTAAGCAACTCCAGTGTATATTTAGCCTTGTGTTTTAGGTCATTGTCCTGCTGAAAGGTGAATTTTTCTCCTAGTGTCTGTTGGAAAGCAGACTGAACCAGGTTTTCCTCTATTATTTTGCCTGTGCTTAGCTCTATTCCGTTTATTTTATCATAAAAAACTCTGTAGTCCTTGCCAATGACAAGCATACCCATAACATAATGCAGCCACTGCCATGCTTGAAAATATGAAGAGTGGTACTCAGTGATGTGTTGGATTTTCCCCAAACATAATGCTTTGTATTCAGGACAAAAAGTACATTTCTTTGCCAAAGTTTTTGCAGTAATACTTTGGTGCCTTATTGCAAACAGGATTCTTTTCACCATGTCATTTATGTTAGTATTGACAAGTAACTACAATGTTGTTGATCCATCCAAAATGTTGGCCTCATGGTTAAATCCCTGATCTGTTTCCTTCCTCTCCGGCAACTGTGACTTGATAAGCACATTTTTACTCCTGAACTTATTTAGGCTTGCCATAACAAAAGAGTTGAATACTTAGACATTTCAGCTTTTCATTTTTTATTAATCTGTAAAAAATTCTAAAAACCTAATTCCACTTTGACATAATGGGATATCTATAGTGTAGATCAGTGACACAAAATCTCAATTGAATCCATTTGAAATTCAGGCTGTAACACAACAAAATGTGGAATAAGTCAAAGGGGTGAATACTTTCTGAAGGTAATGTATATAATACTGTATAGTGTTGAACTACGTTAAGATAGAGGGATGCCAAATATATGTTTTCTTTCTCTACAACACAAATGCATACATCTAATATTCATAGTAATGTAGAGCTTGTACTGCATAGTTAGAAAAGTAAATGGCCACAAATAATACATTGTGAGTAATCTTTTATTTTCTGTAGGGACATTTATCCTTACTGAAAGTTCTGTCCAACCACATCCGCATACCAGTTCTTAATGCTTAATCTAAACAAATACCTTTGCTTAAACAAATATTAAAATACTTTTCTTCTTGGAAAGGAGTGGTAGGTCTTAATGAGGGGGGAAAGGAAGGGGAAAGGGAGGGCCGGGGTGGGGTAAAATAATTACATTTGGGTCAAAAGACCTTGCTCAGTTACATACAAGGGGAGATCCATAACTCTGTGTACACTTTATCTGCTCGCATTTCCAGTAGGCTCAGTGCTGACCAAGCAACCTGCTCCTGAAACCTCCACGCTGGCTTTCCATATACATAATATATCCATCCCATATCCTCCAGACTGGTTTACTCCCCCACTGAAATATGTAGAGACCTCATGAGGAACACACTTCATTTGTCCCCCTCAAAGGGCGAGAATGAGGAAGGGAGGGAGAGAGTGAGAACGAGGGGAAGAGATGAAGAAGGTTACATTTAAGCAGTGATTGGGGAGTATGCAATTAAGGTTGTGTGGATTCTATTTTAGGTGAGACTTGAAGGGAATGAGAGCAACTGTGTCTATTACTGAGTCTTACCTGAGAAAACAGGACAGTGTGCTGCTCTGATACTGAACCTCTCTAGCTATGAGCACGGCCCACTGTGGACTGACCGGACTGGCTCTGTCACATTGACATGTGATTTAGCACCTGCAAGAACACAAGAAGAAAAAACTTCTCTGATTACAACTCTGTACTTATTTGTGGACCAAAAGGTTGTTATTATTATCATACCATTTCCATATTGTACAATGCAGAAAATATTGAATATATTTAAATATTTGTTAAGATATACTACTGAAATGTTGTCGTTTTTTGTAATTTGATTAACTAAAACATAAGCATACAGTGAGGGAAAAAAGTATTTGATCCCCTGCTGATTTTGTAAGTTTGCCCACTGACAAAGAAATTATCAGTCTATAATTTTAATGGTAGGTTTATTTGAACAGTGAGAGACAGAATAACAACAAAAAAATCCAGAAAAACGCATGTGAAAAATGTTATAAATTGATTTGCATTTTAATGAGGGAAATAAGTATTTGACCCCCTCTCAATCAGAAAGATTTCTGGCTCACAGGTGTCTTTTATACAGGTAATGAGTTGAGATTAGGAGCACACTCTTAAAGGGAGTGCTCCTAATCTCAGTTTGTTACCTGTATAAAAGACACCTGTCCACAGAAGCAATCAATCAATCAGATTCCAAACTCTCCACCATGGCCAAGACCAAAGAGCTCTCCAAGGATGTCAGGGACAAGATTGTAGACCTACACAAGGCTGGAATGGGCTACAAGACCATCGCCAAGCAGCTTGGTGAGAAGGTGACAANTTTTTTTCTGCTAAGGGGACTGGACAACTTCACCGCATCAAAGGGACGATGGACGGGGCCATGTACTGTCAAATCTTGGGTGAGAACCTCAGCCAGGGCATTGAAAATGGGTCATGGATGGGTATTCCAGCATGACAAATACCCAAAACACACGGCCAAGGTAACAAAGGAGTGTCTCAAGAAGAAGCACATTAAGGTCCTGGAGTGGCCTAGCCAGTCTCCAGACCTTAATCCCATAGAAAATATGTGGAGGGAGCTGAAGGTTCGAGTCCAAACGTCAGCCTCGAAACCTTAATGACTTGGAGAAGATCTGCAAAGAGGAGTGGGACAAAATCCCTCCTGAGATGTGTGCTAACCTGGTGGCCAACTGCAAGAAACATCTGACCTCTGTGATTGCCAACAAGGGTTTTGCCTCCAAGTACTGAGTCATGTTTTGCAGAGGGGTCAAATACTTATTTCTCTCATTAAAATACAATTCAATTTATAACATTTTTCACATGCGTTTTTCTGGATTGTTTTTTTGTTATTCTGTCTCTCACTGTTCAAATAAACCTACCATTAAAGTTATAGACTGATCATTTCTTTGTCAGTGGGCAAACGTACAAAATCAGCAGGGGATCAAATACTTTTTTCCCTCACTGTATAACACTACACATAAGTTGAGACCTTTCACAAAAGCAGAGAGGTATCAGTATGTGAGCTGGATTGGATGGGTAGAGAAAGACACCTTTTTGTTGGTCCATAGACTTGTTTAAAATGTATTTTAAATGACAGTAATGACACATGCTGTGTGATGGATGAGATCCGTGCATGGTACCTATGCAGTCCTGAGCCCAGCAGGTCCAGATCAGCAGCACATTACCCAGGGGGAAATGTAGCATGCAGCTATGTAGAGGGAACTCACTAACCCGAGAGCAGTAGCAGCAGTAGCCCCTGTAGTTGTAGCTAGCGCCCAGGCTGAGAGGAGCTGTATAATACACTTCATTTGCTGCAGGGGAAACTGAGACGTCCTGAGCTATTGATCCAGGTATTGACATCATTTGATGGTTCCTTTAAAGCCTAATGTTAGGCTGGGGAGGTAAGTGAGAGGAAGTGAATAGGGGTGATCTCTCTGTCATCAGGCTGGTGCGTGTGTGTGTGTGTGTGTGCGCCCGCTCAGGTACTGTTCGTCTGGTGACTCTGAGACCACCTCTTGCCCTCTGAACCCTCCCTGACTCTCTTTCAGTATATCCCCAATCCCCACCCCATATCAACCTGGATGCCAAGTCAGCACCGACAGAACCAGGGAGTGCATCCCCATGTAGTTACTGATATAATATAATAAATTGGAGATTGACCATCCGTCATTAAATGAACCAAAAAAATGAACAAGAGTCAAGAGCATTTTCAAATATTACATAGATTTTTGTTTTAGTTTAAAAATAGACTACAATAGGCTATAATGACAAGATTGCAATTTTTTGTAACTTACAGAATAAAGATGGTCCCATTCAGACCACTCCCAGACATTGTATTCTGCTTCATGTTTTTTACTTTCAGGATGCTGTGACATAAAGTATAAAAATACAGATTTTCTTTCAATATTCATACTGATAAGTACAAACCCAGCATTTTGTGTGAAATTGAAACTGGATACTGTGTGCCTTTTACTAAAATAAATGACTCCTTATAAACAATATGTTCCAATGTCCAGTTGGAGTGAGTGTAGTGCTGTCCAGTCAGCAGCATATGGCAGTGGAGTGTGCACTTGACTTTGAGCAGTTCCCAGGCCCAGCCCTGCCTGGCTCAGAGGGGACAGCTGTGTGGGACGGTCAGGGTGACAACAGATGTTTCTCTGCATTAGTTTGGCTGAGTCTGGGGACATCTCTCTGACCACACCTGACCTCTGACCACTAGAGTTGGTTAGAAGGCTCTCACTGCAAAGGTCAAGGGTGGACTGCACATGCTCAGTGGAGCTCAGCCCCGTCTGGACATCAGAAGAATCCAGATAAACCTGTTTTTAGCATGTGAACAATCATTATTTTATTCATAAAGTGTTTTAGTGCCCTGTTGTAGATTGTATGAGTATCACACAATTATTTACCTTTTAAATGATTTGCTTCAGCAAATTAGATAACAAATGAATATAATTAATTGCACTACAATTCATTTAAAAGTTTGCATACAATTTGGTAAACATAAAATGATCACATCTGTAAACATATGTTTGCTTTCAATATGAGACAGTAAAGAACTCAACAACTGATTGCATTGAGAACTGATTTAAAATTGATTATAACATATATCCATTCCAAATGGAAAAAAAGAACTTAATTGTAGTGTAAAATACATAAACCTTTAGATGTTTTTGTCATGTCACAGTTATGTTTTTGTAATTGGTTCATATTTTATATATTTTATATATTCCCGTACTTAACATCAATATAGAAAACAAATATTGCTTACAGTGTTAACTACTATAACAATTTCTAAATAAAGACAAATATAGACAGGCTCCAAAGCATACCTAGATCACATCTAATCAGCATTTAAGATAATGAAGAATGAATGGGGAAAGGTAAAGGTAGTGATTATTGATGTAAGGATATAAAACAATATAAATGTACAGTATTATTAAATATGATGTGTACCATATTGAATCAAATGAGACTGGGGACATGTATATGTGGAATTTGTCAGTATGAATGATTACATTAATTATATGAGCAATCATATTCATTTAGAGCCACCTCTTTCTATAGTAATATTATTGTTGTACTTGCTGCAGCTGTGGTATAGCTACTTTTCTCCATCTCTCCTTTCCATCTCTCCTCTCCATCTCTCCTCTCTCCATCTCTCCTCTGTCCATCTCTCCTCTCCATCTCTCCTCTCTCCATATCTCCTCTCCAGGAATTTATCTTTACTCGCTGTTACAACAGAAGAATCAAAAGATTCAGGTGATTTCTTTAGTTCACCGAATACAAGAGTTCAAATTAGTAACTTTCACTTCCCTGATGCATCTGCACTGTCTATATGCATGAGTTTGTTTATTTGCATTTGTGTGCGTTGATGAATATTTACACAATACACATGTAATTTATTAGTATCTGCCCAGGAGCCAGTTAAGGGGTGGTATTTTGGGTGTTCAGGGTCCGATGATGAACAGTGGTGGCACCTCAGCCCCCAAACTGCATGACTGTCATGGTGGTCTCCTCCAGTCCTCCCTCTGCTCTGTGTGCATATAGAGTCCCCCTCTCTGTCTGCATATAGCAGGGCTGTGGTTGAAGCTGATCCCCACTGTCCAGCCCAGGGCCCGGGGGCTTTCCATGGGGAAATGAGCTACCTGTTGATCTCTTCAATAACATCCCATCCCAGACATCCTCCAATATTCACAGAACTAAGGCCAGACTTTATAATGTGACAGTTAGCTGTTGTAGCCTAAAATTTGAATTATCAACCAATGGAATTATTTGTGTAGGTGAGGTTTAATGCTGTTACCGGGAGGACTTCTGAGAGGGAAGTCTTCACTTCCAGAATATTGATTGCGGATTAATCAGGAAAGTTAACTCTATAGAATGGTGCATTGCTGTTGGAAGTGACTGTCACATACGGTAAGGCTGACAGCAGATGAGCTTGGTACTGTATATGTCCATGAATTTGTATGTCCTTATTTTGTTATTTTATGAGAGAAGTGCTTATTTTCTACCGATTATATTAATGTTTTGACTTTGTTGTGCAACAGATTCAGAGCATATTTCAGTCTAAAATGAAGATCAGTTTTTAAAAAAGGTTTTACATAAACACATTTCATTATCAGAGACACAAATGTGGACAGTTTGGAAAGGTTTAACATTACCGTACATTTAAAACGGAGAAGAAAAAAAACGGATTTGACTGACTGCTCTTTCTCATCAAAATTGCATAGGTGAATTGCAGGGCGAATTGCATGGCGAATTGTTAGATTTATCACAATAAGGATGACTGATTTATCCTGAGTCTCAAGGGTCAGTGAAATGACCCTGAATCATAAAAACCCAGCTTGGTGACCAGCAGTGAATGTCAGCAGTGGAAAATGTAAAGTAAAAAAGCTGTTAGTTTAGGGTCCCAGCCCTCACAAAGATGTCAGGTTGGAATATTTTGTGAGAGGGTCATGTTCATGTCCTCATTACCAATTCAGAATAGAAGTTTGATTAATCCTAATGCTTTATTTAGCCATAGTGAAATTGGTAGATTTGTATCAATTTCCCCTCATCCTGCCTTGTTAAAAAACGACACATTTACCCAAACATTTCTGTATAAGAAAATGAGATACAGCGAGGGAGAAAACAAAACGTTTTAGTTCAGTTTGATTCCCTGTAGTGGCCTATGCCTCATGAGACATAGAGGCTTAAGTTCGTTTGACCTCAGCCACATAGTCGATCCCATCCAAGGTAATAGGAAGCATCTCATTTGTGTTGTCTGAGGCACAGCAACTGCAGCATTCCCTTTGAAAGGTTCCCATGCAGCATCAAAGACAGGCATTAATAAAGGGTGTTTTGTGTAGGGTTGATTAGCTGTAATGTGCCTGTCTAGTAATTCCGGTCTGACGGCAGCAGCGTCAGATGGAGGAAGAGCAGACAGTGTTGTATTTCAATATTGCTGCCTTTTAAGAACGCTGGGGCTAGATGTGTATTGATCTGAATTTGATAACGATTCTATTAGCTCTACTAAATTTGTATATATTCAAGGTCTCAGTTACACACCGAGAAAGAAAAAATGAGTGAAAGAAAATAAATGAGTGTGTAAGGCTGGATTGTGTTGCATGTAATCTAAGAGGGGGCCATTGGTAGCGTCATCACGAAGTGTCTGGGAAGTTAGTAAGGAGTAGACAAGAGGTCTCTGTGGAGGAGCGTGTGTGTGTGTGCGTGTGTGTGTGGATGCGTGCGTGCAAGATGCTTACGTGATGTAGTATTTATGTATTTTTGAATGGCAGCATTATTTTTTTACTTATTGTCAGATCAAGTGTATTAGACGGAGGCTCATTCGATTTATTTGAATAATTTAAAACACAATACAGCCACACGTGGATAACGCATTTAAAATCATTGACGATGACACAAAAAAGTTAGAAAACGTATTTCCATTGTGGTCCTCTTAAATAAATGGTTCAAAATGACCAACATAAACATAGTAGTCCTAGGCAACAGTAGTCCTCTCTCTCTAGAGCTAGCCTACTATAACACATACCAAAACAAAGGACCACATTGTAATAGCCTACAGCAGGGGTACTCAACTCTTTCCCTACGAGGTCCGCTGGTTTTTTGTTCTACCTGACCATTAATTGCACACACCGTGTGTCCCAGGTCTAAATCAGTCCCCGATTAGAGGGGAACAATGAAATAGTGGAGTAACTGGCTTCAAGGTCCAGAGTTGAGTTTAAGGGCTCTAGAGCATTACATACATTCTTCTACTGCTCCATCATTAGCCAGCTTTTGACATTCTTTTGAAATGAAATATGGTTGGCATGGTTTTGAGTTGTTGTAGTAGTTTGTTCCACTCAACAGCGCTGGTATACGCTGAGTATACCAAACATTAGGAACACCTTCCTAATATTGGGTTGCACCCCCCCCCCCCCCCCCCCCCCCCCCCCCCCCCCCTCCCCCCCTCCCAGCCCGTCCTTTTGCCCTCAAGACAGCCTCAATTTGTCGGGACATGGACTCTACAAGGTGTCGAAGCGTTCTACAGGGATGCTGGCCAATGTTGACTCCAATGCTTCCCACACTTAAACCGGTACGCCTGGCTCCTACTACCATACCTCGTTCAAAGGCACTTACATCTTTTGTCTTATCCATTCATCCTCTGAATGGCACAGATACACACTCCATGTCTCAATTGTCTCAAGGCTTAAAAATCCTTCTTTAACCGGTCTACCCCCTTCATCTACACTGATTGAGGTGTATTTATCAATAAGGGATCATAGCTTTCACTTGGATTCACCTGAATCATGGAAAGAGCAGGTGTTATTCATGTTTTGTATACTCAGTACATAAAAAGGTGTTCTTACCAGATAGACTCTTACATTTAAAACAGGCAATATCAGAGTCTCTGGCTCTGGCGTTGTATTGGTGGACATCTCTAATATAAGTCAAATAATTTGATAGGTACCTGGGGGCCTCAGTAATAATTATGTAGACCAGGCCAAGTTGAATTAAGGCTACTGTGCCAGCCTAGCTGATTAAAATGCTCGACCTTCAGATGAGTTCGAGGGGGAGTTTAAGTACAAATCTCAGCAGTTTTGGCTGGTCTGTAGCTTATTCTTCAGATGTTTAGGGCTGCTGGTGATCCATGATGTGCAGGCATCATCAAAGTGACACTGAACTAGCGCACCTGCCAGAGTCTTTAGGGTGTCACTATCAGATATTTTGAGGTCCGAGCTAGGATTTAATTGATTTGGTTAATCTTTGTTAAAACCTTTAGGGCCATAGCCTCAGCAGTCAGGTATCTACCTAATTCACACCCAATCTCTCTCTCTCTCTCTCTCTCTCTCTCTCTCTCTCTCTCTCGCACACACACACACACACACACACACACACACACACACACACACACACACACACACACACACACACACACACACACACACACACACACACACACACACACACACACATTCCGCCATGACTGGTCAGAGGCAAGGGGCCACAGGGTCACCTGTTATTAACACACTGACCACTTGTAGCAGCTCACTGACACTGATCAGTGGTCAACTGGCCTGTCAATACCTTCCATCAGGGCCTGACCAGACAGACAGAGGTCATTATCAGTCATCTGGACTTAGGGCCTCAGAGCACAGCACAGTGGGGACGTCTGGGACTGACTGGATGACTAAGTGCTTTAACCCTCAGACAGGTCAGGTCAACGTCTCTCCGGCCAGGGCCACGCTGACCCTTCCCCCTTTTACCTTACTCTCCCTTACACACACTCTCTCTCTTTCTCTCTTCTTTACCTCTCTCTCTCTTTCTATCTTCTTTACCTGTCTCGCTCTCCATTTTTCTCATATAAACATTGGGCTGGAACAAATAGTGCTAACCAGCAGTCCAGCACATCTTCAGATTGTCTCAGTAGTTTTGAGACTATTTATTTAATGTGTGTAGATGAACAGAGCCTCTGAGCCTTTCCTGTGGCTCAGACTGTTACATCTGGAAGAGTCACATCCCAGCCATTTCCTTTTCATTTAATTTAGCAGTGAGAGGCAGATAAATCTTTGGGAAAACACAAATTTGGAAGGAAGGAATGCATTTGGAAGGAGGCAGCCTTTGGAAAGTAATAGGAATGTATATATATAGAAATTAACATAAAACATTTTACACAGTCCAAGAAGAATATAATCCATGCATAATTGATTGGCGGCGTGATTGCCTGAGTTTACTGTAATTTTGCGATAGTGAGAGAAAGTCTCCCCTCTGGCTGTTTAGCCTAATAGATTGTAGGATATTTCATTTAGGGCCGTCCAGGAGCAGAGCAGCTGCAGTGCTACAGTGATTTTTTTCTCTTCCAACACGTATGACTCCATTCCCAATGAAATGACTAATTTAGCAGGCAAAACCAAGGTCACAAACACTCTAATTGCCTGCCATTTTGATAAACTCTATCAACTTCTTTGTCTCACATTACAGTTTGAAAAGCAGGTGAGGGGGCTCTTTGTCCTCTTTGTATGTTCAGTGCATTTGCATTAGAAATGTGGCTGTTTGCTTTCATATGTGTCTTTTATAACCAATGCCATGACCCTATGACCCCCTGCTATGGCTGCCATTGTCCTTTAGAACAGGCCAGAATACAACAGGAAGGAGATTCAGAGTTTATAAAGAAATAATGCAGGGCCCTGATGGTTAAAACATATTATTTTATACATTATATAAAGTCTGACATTATACTAGGTCAAGATATTTGTTATCCACCTTAGAAACTACTTTTAGAGAATAGGATCTCACTCTTGATACTGCTCCACAATAAACACTGGAATTTCAATTTCAAACTCTGGCCTTGTACAAATTGTACTGTATACTTCTTAAATGCCAGTGGATCGATAAATGAACAAGCTAATTTAGGAATTTCTGGCTATACAAAGTAATAGCCCGACACACCTGATGCCAGGACTGACTGCTGTGATTCAGTCTCTCTGGGTCGTGAAGCTCTGATGATGCAGAGAGACATATGAGAGAGAGGAGGACAGTGAGTTGATGATGGCAGTTCTCTGTGCCTGGCCCTAGGGAGCGTTGTGACTAGGCCGTAGTGTAGTGGAGCCACCGGTCTGGGCCCTGCTTCGTTATCCCCTTTCTAACCATCCACATCGACAGCCACCTCCACCCGCTCTACTGGGGCCCCAACCGCCCCACTGCCACCGCACCGGCCACTCGGCCGAGACGAGGGGCAATGAACTCCGAAACTCCGAACTCCTCTTTCTTCTTCCAGAAGGAGTGATTTAGCATGGGCTGCGTTCCCCAAGAGACCCTGCTCCCTTACCCCTACTCCCCATTCTGCAGAATCAACATTTATATTATTTTGTTACTATGACAATAGAAATCAAGCAGTTGAGATGCATTTGGAACATTCTGTGTATTTCTGACCGTTAGAGAAAATAGAGAAACATGATGTTGGGAGAGTAACAGAAGAAAAATGAATACGTCTGACTGGACCATGGTGCTCTATGGGGAGTTGAAATCTAACTGGGGGGGAAACTGCTCCTCTTCTTTCCTACTGAGCTTTACCAATGAGGGGAAGGGGAACACTTCTTTTTATTTCACTCCCGTAATTTTCTCATCACTCAGAAGCAGCCACCTGTCTCTTCCCAAGATTCCCTTCCTTTGTCTCTTAAATAATACGCCTGCATCCGCATGTTGGATGGGGAGAGGGAGATGACCAGGAGGGAATAGAGAAAAGGTGTGTGAGATAGGGGAGCAAGAAATGAACAAATAAGGGGGAATGCAATAGAAAGAGGGGGATTAAAAGAGGAGAGGTGACCTTTTTTCTCTGTGGCTCTTGTCGTGTCTGGCCATCAGTAAGCAGCAGCAGCCATGTCTGCGAGGGGAGCCATTTTCTCGCCCCTCTCATTACCACGTTTTATATTCAGCAGTGTTGAGAAGACGCTGGTCACCGCTCTGCTCACCCCCCCTCACGCATCCATGGCAGGCATCAGCTGGTGTGTGTGTGTGTGTGTGTTAGACAGGCAGACCCCTGGGTTGGAGGCCAGAGCTCAAGTTCATCACCACAGACAATGGAAAGCTCTTCAGAAAGCAATTGGGCTCTCAGTGATATTGGCCTTGGTAGCAATGGGGCTTCAGCTGAGCATGCGCACACAGCCATCCCCCAGACCACTGCAGACCCCACTCTCTCCCTGAACCACCTTCATTACGCCCAATACCGCTGCACCTCTGCTTCTCCTTACCACAGCCCATCTCCGGAGCCCACTACTGTTAATTATATCCCATGAGCACCTCTAGCCACAGTGACAGTGTGTGGAGCAGTATGTGTATCTGGGCATGCACACTGAGTCAGCCTCTGCTGTGACTAGAGCACACGATGGGGACAGAGCTAGCCCCCTCCTCCCTCGTCCTTCCCTCCTCCCTCCTCCTCCACCTCCTCACACCCCCATGCAAGGACAGCTGCTCTCCCCAGCCCAGCGTAGCTGCCATTGTGAGGATCCACACTAACAGGGGCTTTAGCCACTGGTGGTGTGAAATTAAACAGCCCTGTCAGTCCGTCAGTCCGTCCGTCCCCTGATGTTAAGTGGCTTGCTGTCCACATGTAGCTCTGGTTATCTGCTGTCACACTGCACAAGGTCAGCCCACCAAGGTGATCATGGGAATTAGAGTTCTGGACTCTAAAAAATCTCTGCGTGGAGAAAAACTGACTTGTTCGTAGTGGTTTTTCCTATTTAGTTTTTTGGGGATGATGTTTAGTAAACTGTAATACTCAGTGGTTGATATACAGGCTAATGGAAAGCAGACTGTAATGTAGTAGATCTATCTACTGTACCATGACCCATCCAGGTGAAGTGTTTCATGCTAAAGACCCTAACTGGTGCTCCCTTGTCCTATTTTGCATATGTTTCTGATGAAAGTGAATATATATTACACGTTAGGGTGTTATGATGTGGAAATAGGACATTCTCTGCATTGGATGTACAGTATTCAATACATAATGATAACATATTATTCACAGGACTACTCAAGGAGGTAAGAGCAGTAGTATTCAAAAAATAAATTAGGTGATGGAATTAATGAAAAGGCCATTTTTGCCAGAGCAAATTATCTTTTTGAAATGAATAGTTAATATTTTATTATTACTATGTATTGTTAATGCACACTTTGCATTTTTGCTAATATAATGTATCATTCCACATTCATTTCACCACTCAGCCTTGATGAGTACTTCAAATGTGAACTAAAGCACTCCATTTTTAAGAAGAAAATGAGTAATAATTCAGAAATATTAATAATATATAATAATGCTATTCATGAAAATGGAAAGTTCAAAAACAGAGGAGAGAACAGAGAGTGATTGCGGTACCTGGAATTGTTTGGTGTTTAGTGTGTGATGCTATGGGTCAGAGAGGTTGGTCAACATAATGTAAACAAAGGTCTGAGCGGGTTCTAGTGGTCAGGACAAGGTCATCCAGCGGTCACATTTGAGCGGTCTGGTTTGAGGTAGGCTGAGCTTTGCTGGTGGTTGGCTCTGGTAGCTAATTGAAGCCAAGCACTGACAGGTCTCCTCATCTCCTCCTGTACTTAACCCATTTAGAAGTCACTGCTAACACGGACCACTCATTAATATTAATTATCCTGCGTGTTAATTTGAGCCAATCCCATCTTTAATGCACTTTAACATGGTGAGGATGATAGGGCTGTGAGGTGCTGCTGAGGGACAGACTCTCTATCTGACTATATGGGGTCAGGGGGAGGAGGAGGGGAGGATCTTTCTCTCTCTCTTTCTTTTTTCCTTCAACTCCTCCCTGTCTTTCTCTGTCTCTTTTCTACCTCTCTTCCACTCTCTCTCTCAATCTAAGATGATTCTGCTAAGTAAATGAATTCTTTTTTTTTACCATGGCTTTTAAAAAGAATATTAGAAATTCTCATGATTATGATAGTATTAAAAGGTGATTCCACACCAGCTGGAATATTTTTGGTATCTCAGATTGTTCTGGCAATTCTCACATAGAAACTTCATTGGGAGGAAGGATGTTTGACATGCTTTTTACATTTGTATCACATACCATTTTTTTCCCCAATTATGATGAAAGTGGCCATTAGACCCCTTTTAGACCTAAACCTTCCTCCTGTAAGACCCTATGATCTGTGAACTGTAGTTTGGAGATATTAATGTTTTTATGTTGAATAAATGAATGTGATCATTTTACTTCAGAATCTAGACATACTCCATATGTTAGAGCACACTATAAGGAGTATAATGACACCAAGGTGTCTGTATCATGTACAGTTCACAGATAGTAGGGTCTTGCAGGAGGCAGGTATACAGTTGAAGTCAGAAGTTTACATACACCTTAGCCAAATACATTTTAATCCTAGTAAAAATTCCCTGTCTTAGGTCAGTTACGATCACCACTTATTTTAATGTCAGAATAATAGTAGAGAGAATGATTTATTTCAGCTTTTATTTCTTTCATCACATTCCCAGTGGGTCAGAAGTTTACATACACTCAATTGGTATTTGGTAGCAGTGCCTTTGAATTGTTTAACTTGGGTCAAACATTTCAGGTAGCCTTCCACAAGCTTCCCACAATAAGTTGGGTGAAATTTGGCTTATTCCTCCTGTCAGAGCTGGTGTAACTGAGTCAGGTTTGTAGGCCTCCTTGCTCGCACACGCTTTTTCTGTTCTGCCAACACATTTTCTATAGGACTGAGGTCAGGGCTTTGTGATGGCCACTCCAATACCTTGACTTTGTTGTCCTTAAGCCATTTTGCCACAACTTTGGAAGTATGCTTGGGGTCATTGTCCATTTGGAAGACCAATTTGCGACCAAGCTTCAACTTCCTGACTGATGTCTTGGAGATGTTGCTTCAATATATCCACATAATTCCCCTTCCTCATCATGCCATCGATTTTGTAAAGTGCACCAGTCCCTCTTGCAGCAAAGCACCCCCACAACATGATGCTGCCACCCCCCTTGCAAGCCTCACCCTTTTTCCTCCAAACATAACAATGGTCATTATGACCCAAAAGTTATATTTTTGTTTCATCAGACCAGAGGACATTTCTCCAAAAAGTACGATCTTTGTTCCCATGTGCAGTTGCAAACCGTAGTCTGGCTTTTTTATGGCGGTTTTGGAGCAGTGGCATCTTCCTTGCTGAGCGGCCTTTCAGGTTATGTCGATATAGGACTCGTTTTATTGTGGATATAGATACTTTTGTACCTGTTTCCTCCAGCATCTTCACAAGGTCCTTTGCTGTTGTTCTGGGATTGATTTGCACTTTTCGCACCAAAGTACGTTCATCTCTAGGAGACAGAACGCGTCTCCTTCCTGAGCGGTAGGACGGCTGCGCGGTCCCATTGTGTTTATACTTGCGTGCTACTGTTTATATAGATGAACGTGGTACCTTCAGGCGTTTGGAAATTGCTCCCAAAGATGAACCAGACTTGTGGAGGTCTACAATTTGACATGACATAATTTTCTGGAATTTTCCAAGCTGTTTAAAGGCACAGTCAACTTAGTGTATGTAAACTTCTGACCCACTGGAATTGTGATACAGTGAATTATAAGGGAAATAATCTGTCTGTAAACAATTGTTGGAAAAAATAACTTGTGTCATGCACAAAGTAGATGTCCTAACCGACTTGCCAAAACAATAGTTTGTTAACAAGAAATTTGTGGAGTGGTTGAAAAACGAGTTTTAATGACTCCAACCTAAGTGTATGTAATCTTCCGACTTCAGCTGTACAGTACGTCTAAAAAGGGCCTAAAATGCCCACTTTCATCATAATTGTTAAAATGGTTTGTGATACAAATGTAAAAAGTATATTAAACATTCTTCCTCCCTAGAAGTTGTGACAATTGCCAGAACAATCTGAGATACCAAAAATATTATCCGCTCCCGCTGGCGTAAAATCGCCCTAAAGTGATTGCGATTGGATGGTAATGTCAATGGAGTCATTTTGCAGCTATGCTTAAACCCTAATGGTGCTCCTAGAATGGCCTGGGTCAGCCCTGGCTCCCCATCTTTTTCCTCCAGCAGTAGAATGGCTTGGGTCAGCCCTGGCTCCCCATCTTTTTCCTCCAGCAGCAGAATGGCTTGGGTCAGCCCTGGCTCCCCATCTTTTTCCTCCAGCAGCAGAATGGCTTGGGTCAGCCCTGGCTCCCCATTTTTTTCCTCCAGCAGCAGAATGGCTTGGGTCAGCCCTGGCTCCCCATCTTTTCCTCCAGCAGCAGAATGGCTTGGGTCAGCCCTGGCTCCCCATCTTTTCCTCCAGCAGCAGGCAGCCAGATAGAGGCACATCCTGGCTGGGCAGAGTACTAGGGGTGTTAACAGGCTCTATGTTGGCTGTTCATCTTGGGGTGACAGGTGTGACCACAATGATATGAAGAACGGTATTGGACAGTACATTATGTGCCATGGTGTTTGATTATGGGCGGCGTGTGGATGTGGATTTGCACGCCATCTTCATGCTTTCTGTAGTCAATTATTTTGTCCCATATTCTTATTATTATTGTTATATTCAACCTGCTTTTTGAACAACTTTGACGTGCTGTGTTCAGTATTTTAGTGATGTGATGCAGCTCATATTGATCATGGCTCTGGATTGATAGACAATCTGTGTTTGAACTTGAACTTGACTGTGAGTGGCTATCTCCAGTGGTCGTATAGAGCCTGTTGTGATAGGAGGTTGATGCTGGCCACTGTGTTTCTCTGGTTAAGCTGCCCACTCCACCCTGCTCTCCTCTCACAGTGCTGACGGGGTCTTGGGGGAGCCCTGCGTGGTCACAACTCCTGCCTCTGTGCTGGTCCCCGTGGGGATGCGGGGGCCGGGGGGCCAGGGGGCCGTTGGTCAGTGTGGCAGCTCCAGCTTACACAGTCATTTCCAGGCTGCCTGCCTCTCTCTCTTGGTTTTAATGTGGATGTGTACGCAAACATTGTTTGCTGTCAGACACATTTAGTTTTTGAACCCCTGCCATCTATGTTGTCTGACTGAGCTGAGGTTTAGGGTGAAGACCGTGCAGGGAGAAGTATACTATCTTTAGATCCATTTGATACTGTATTTAAAATGCAGTTCTATAGAATCAGCACTTAGAAATAAGTAGGAGGTAGTGACTGTGGGAATAATAAGTTGGCAGTGGTTTGACATGTATAGTTTCTATAATGGGAATATTGCATTGTTTTGAAATGTTCCAAAGATGCAAGAAGCTCATAAGTCCTCAAAAGTGGAGTCGTTAACTGTTGCCATATAGCTAAACTCAACAAGAAAACCAAATGTTACAGTGGGTTAGATAGAGCTGTCTAAGTCATTATGAATATACAAATATGTAGATATAGTATTTCTCATTTATCATAATAACATTTCTTATATTTCACCTAATCATAAAATCGCTGTAATATTATCATAAAATAGATTTTTTCCACTCAGATGCTTGAGACTGAAATATGACAGTGTTCTCTAAATGTAAAGCATGTTTTGGTAGTGGAGTAGTCACAGGCAGCCACACACACACACACACACACACACACACACACACACACACACACACACACACACACACACACACACACACACACACACACACACACACACACACACACACACACACACACAGTGAAGTGAATTGAAGTCATTTTGATGAAAAATGAGGGGCAGGCTGATTTGGGACAGCTTGGCGGAGCCGGCAGTGATGCCATTAAGCGGCACCCTGGCTGATAAGGCGAGCAGAGTTATTGAATAAATAAATAAATTAAAATAATATCTTATGTATTCTTTTCACCTCCCTTCAGGCCCCCCATCCCAAATCCTGACCAGTCGGGCCCTTCCCCCCCTAACCCCCAGTCCCCGCCTCCCCCAAACACACACATAATTTTCCTGCACCCCTTCACTGCTGATGCAGGCACCGACCGCCGCTCCTGGAACCTTCCCCCTAGTATCCATCCACCAGCACATAAAAAAAAAGAACTTGAATGCAGCTTTGCAATAAATAATACATTTGACTAATACACATTCAGCAGGAGTCAGTGTTTACCCCCCACGCCCACACATCCAGAGGAGGGAGAAAGACAGAATCCAAGAAAATAAGGGTTTCCTCCAGAACAGAGAGCAGTGACGGCTCGATAATAGGCTAAAACAACTAGCATGAGAGCAAGGGAGTGAGGGAGAGGGAGAGAGACAGCGAGAGAGAGATAGAGATAGAGAGACAGAGAGAGAGAAAGAGAGAGAGTGAGGGAGAGGGAGGGAGAGACAGAATGAGAGACAGAGAGCAAGAGAGCGAGAGAGAGCGAGAGAGAGAGAGTGGCAAGCATATTATAACTCATCCATGTGGATCTCCCTAGTAGATTGGGAACAATCCCTTGTTGAAATTGTCTTCTAAACACTTAGAGAGAAGGAGACAGCACGGAGCAGCCTGCCAAGCTCAGTGTGTTCCTGTGTGTGTATTCTCACACTGCCTGCTATCCTAGCCAAGGTAGAGAGACCTCTGAGAGAACGCGTGCATGTGTGTGTGTCTGTACTGGTGCCTGTCTTGCGAGCCAGCCAGCGAGTGAGCGAGAGAACGTGGCGTGTGTGTGTGGAGGAGAGAGAGAGAGAGAGAGGGTATTATGCACTGTGGATGTTGCCTCGTGTTTAACCAGCCTGCCTGCAAGCCCAGGTACTGCCTGCCTGCGCGCCGGCTTCTCAATAAGCAGCACATTCACCGTCCCCTTAAGGACAGGAGGCTTGGCTGCAGAGAGTGAAATCACACTAATAGTCAGTACAGTAGCTAGCGCTGAGCAGGAGCCAGAGCAGGAGTCAGCTCCTACATGACTTACTACTGTAGGTAGAGGACAAGCAGTTCCAGAAGAGACAGTGGGGATTGGACGGCAGAGGGAAAAGAAAGAGAAAATACAGAAAGGTCAGTAAATTCCTTTTTTATTTTTGCTCTGTGGAATCTATTTTTTTCCTCTTCTTCCACTTTGAGTACAGTAAGTCTGGAACCTGGGCTGTGACTGCTGCGTTTTGCTGGAGAAAGTATTGATTCTTTACAAGTTTGTGGGAAGTGTGCTTCTGTTTGATCCTGCCAGGTGGGAGCAGGTGGAAAAGCTGGATGTGGGGGTCTGGCTGCTGGAGCAGGCCAAATCATCACTAGTGTATAGACTGTGTGTTTGTGTAGGTTTGTGCATGTGTGTGTTTACATTTTCGTGAATGGGTGTGTGTGTGTTTATTTGTGTAACATTTTACATTGCATTACATTTTAGTATAAAGTATCTGTATTTGTGTGTGTTATTATCATATGTGTGTGTACTCATATTTTCTGCTTGTGTAAGTTGACTGGGTCAAACTGTGTGTGTGTGTGCGCACGTGTGTATGGTTGTGATGCTGTCTATAGTTTTGGGAGTGAGGGGGAGGCGGAAGGGGGAGGGAAGGGGATCCCCCCTGTGGTCAGTCGTGAGTGGGCCAGAGAATGGGATCGGGGAAAGGGGGCCGTGCCGGAAAAATAAAAGCGGCGGCCGTGCTGAAAAGATAAAAAAAAGCGCTCTTTGCC
Organism: Hucho hucho; assembly: GCA_003317085.1. Taxonomy (NCBI): domain Eukaryota; kingdom Metazoa; phylum Chordata; class Actinopteri; order Salmoniformes; family Salmonidae; genus Hucho; species Hucho hucho. The sequence continues at coordinate 26,771 of QNTS01007197.1, forward strand.
ACCATTTCATCCTGCATGTATATATGTAGTCATAGAGATGCTCCGGCCAGCACTGATGGACAGACACTCATGACTCCCAAACACGCCAAACACTAGCTGTCTCATGTGGTAACATATTACACACTGAGGGGGCCATTGGACCCGTGACCTGCACACACACAGGTGAAGGAAGCACAGTAACCCACACCGCGGTGCACGCCACACACACACACACCAACCAAGATGGTGTCCGCCATTTCCTCCTCCAATGGCGTTTCATGTACAGTCAGGTCCGCATCATCATTAGATTTTTTAATAGAGCTTTGTGGTGGGAAAAAATTATGTTGTCTTTTATTTCTCACTTTGGTAGTTCGTTTTGAAATTAAACATTTTTGTAAATAATGTTTTTAGAATTTTGGTTTTGATTTTTTATGTTTGGAACTATTATTTCAGAAGTATGAATGTGGTTGAGATTTGGAAGGGAGAAATGGCTGGACTTAAGGTATGTGTCAGTACTTAGACACGTTTAGCCACACTCAAAGAAAACTGGAAAAGCCAGGACTACCAAATTGTCAGCAACACTAAAGACATCAACACAAACATTTCAGCCATCCATCATAGCTGTCGCTCTGTTTCTGTGGCGACAGTGATTTATTCCAGGGCTGAAATCCATTTGAGTCTGAATGAGGAAATAAACTCCAGTCCAGCAGCAGGACTACAGACACACACACACAATCACACTGAGCATGTTAACACAGGTACCGCAGAGAGCAGGTGTGCCATGTTCCCTCATAGCCATGTTTAAAACCACACATCCCACAATACACCATTGTAAACCTCCCCGCAGGGTCACTAGATACTAAGCAGACCGAGAGTACCCAGCTATCAGCTAGAAGTTGTGGGAAGGTTGTATGCAAAATAACCATAGGACAACCTTGCTCTCACCAAGCTCTACAAAACATATGGTTCTCACAACGTTATGTGTTGGCTGTGTACACAATATTAAGTATGGTTTTGAGTAAATGTACAGTAGATTCATTATTTATTATTAATCCCCATAATTGTAAATCTTGAAATGCACTGGTTTCAAATCCACATAGTATGCTGTGCAATTTACCACCATACACAGCATGTTGCAGTTGTGAAATATTTAGAGGACCAGCACTTATTAATACATGTAGTAATATGAAGGCTCAAACTGGCATGTGTGATGAGCTGCTGCTCCTGTGTGTGTGTGTGTGTGTGTGTGTGTGTGTGTGTGTGTGTGTGTGTGTGTGTGTGTGTGTGTGTGTGTGTGTGTGTGTGTGTGTGTGTGTGTGTGTGTGTGTGTGTGTGTGTGAGAGAGAGAGAGTTTGTGTGTGTTAGTGTGTTGCTTGCTGTAATTTAGGTTTGTTTTTTCATATTGCTCCCTTTCTCTCTCTCTCTCTCTCTCTCTCTCTCTCTCTCTCTCTCTCTCTCTTGCTTTCTCCTCTTGGCCTGTCTTCAATTGCCGATTTTTCCCATTTTGCTTCCCTGTCGTTGTTTGTATCTCAGATCATAACTCAGGTCCCATACTGTGCAGGCAGATTTATCTGAGCGAACATACCATCCCCCCCAGCCCAAGCCCCAACCTTAGCCCTTAAGCCCTCATCCCTGTATTTTCACATGTTTATGTGTGTGGACTAGGGTTGCAAAATTCAGGGAACTTTCAATAAATTCCCTGGTTTTCCAGAAATCCTGATTCGAAGAAAAATGTGCAACCCTAATGTGGACACACTTGTCTGTGTGTGCTTGTGAGTTAGATATATAGATAAGCAGAGGGAGAGAAAGTGTGTGTGTGTGTTTGTTTATCATCGTCCATGTATATATTGGTCAAACGGGATTGGGGTGTCAGGAGGAGAGCATGATGTTGTGATTTATGCAGATGTGTGGTGAGGAGCTCTATGCTGGGCACTTAATGTGTTTGGGTCTGCTGCTATCTGGCCTGCTAATGTGGGCCGGGACAGCATCCGTCTGGATGCTGGCCTGGAGTTGGAGGTGGCCTGGCTGTGTTTCTGTCTGGAGGGGAAAGGCTGGCCACAGAAAACCAGACAGGCCACTCACACTCAACTACAGACCTCTCTTTCCAGCCAGGGAGCAGAGACCAGTAAGAGATTGTTGTGCCTCAGCTGAATTAGAGAACAGCTGTAGGAAGAGAAGTGGATGTTTTAGTGTTTGTACGTATGAATTGGATGACAATATTGGAAAAAGAATGCCTTTGTTGTACATCATCCAAAGGTGAGTTATACTGAACAAAATATAAACGCCACATGCAACAATTTCAACGATTTTACTGAGTTCATATACGGAACTTAGTCAATTGAAATAAATTCTTAATCTATGGATCTGACATCACTGGGCAGGGGTGCAGCCATGGGTGGGCCTGGGAGAGAAATACTCCTCCGTTTCATCAGCTGTCCTGGCGGCTGGTTTCAGACGATCCCGCAGGTGAAGAATCCGGATGTGGAGGTCCTTGGCTAGCGTGGTTACACGTGGTCTGCAGTGGTGAGGCTGGTGGGACGTACTGCCAAATTCTCTAAAACGGCGTTGGAGCCGGCTTATGGTAGAGAAAGTAACGTTACATTGCCTGGCAACAGCTCTCGTGGACATTCCTGCAGTCAGCATGCCAATTGCACGCTGCCTCAAAACTTGAGACATCTGTGCCATTGTTGTGTGACAAAACTGCACATTTTAGTGGCCTTTTATTGTCCCTAGCACAAGGTGCACCTGTGTAATGATCGTGCTGTTAAATCAGCTTCTTGATATGCAACACCTGTCAGGTGGATAGATTATCTTGGCAAAGGATAAATGCTCACTAACAAAGGTGTAAATACATTAGTGCAGATATTTTGAGAGAAATACGCTTTTTGTGCATATGGAACATTTCTGAGAAATGTTATTTCACCTCATGAAACATGGGACCAACACTTTACTTGTTGCATTTATATTTTTTTAGGGTATTACATTTGCAGTATATTACAATTCTAAATGCAAAGGGCATTATAATACCTTAAAACCTTGATCTATGAGAAGGAGATCAGTGGTATTTTACATCTTGAACCACTTGCATTATGCAGTTTGGAATATTATTCATTCATTTGCTTTTCAACATGGGTATTGATTTTTGGATTTAGAATTTTAGGAAATGTTTAATGAAGACCTAAGTCAAGACCTGATATTGACCATGTTGAATTCAAGCGTTTTGATTTGCAATCTGAATATATATTTCCTGACATATGATTGGTCCAGTTGTAGTGCTGGTTGTCCCATAGGCATCTTTGCTCCCACACAGTGATTGAATAGAGGCTGAGGTCCGGGCCTTACTATGATAATGTGCCAAACTCGGCTCTGCTCCCAAAATCCAGGATTAATGCCTGCTTTAGGGGCTTAGCATGGGCAGCCATTCAGACGTGCATGGGATTGCCTGGGCTGCTACCTCGGTCCCCTGTTATCGCCTGCAGAGGTTGACAGGGCTAGGAGCCACTGGGGGAACTAAGTGTCTCACTTTAGCACCCCGACTGACCGTATCACTCCACACTTCACACTCTGTATCACTCCGCGCTTCACACTCTGTATCACTCCACACTACAGACCTTCCACACATTCCACAGGCCATGCCACACTACCAACCTGGACATGTCCTTTCTGTTTGGGCTGTTACATGGGAAATAAGCAGTTTTTTAATCCTGATCTTGATGTGAAAGATATGATATGAGTCATATGACATACAGTATGTAGGCTTTGTCATGTAAATACTGATGTTTCTGACAGGTGTAACCATAATCATAATGAACTTTGAATTGCTTCAACAACATTTGTGTTTCTCAAATTACAATTAATTGGATATTTCACAAGGTATGAAATATGTAAGTTATTTGTATTTTATAATCAGCAGTTACATTTTTTATTATTATCTTGAATATGTTTACAAATTTGTCTACTGTATTATTTATTTTATATTTGCTAAATTAGCTAATTAAATACTGAATCAAATGTTTGTCCCAGCTTTGAAATGCTTTGCTCATCTAATTCTTTCCAATTAATTAATTTAAGCTCAAAACCCATTAATTTTGTGCAGCTGAGCAATTATAAACTCTGTGATAATTTAAAAATGAAAATGATTTAGTTCATAAAGCAATTAATTGTAGTTATATGAAGTGGTGGTAAATTGAAAAGCAAAACAAAATTATAAATTATAACTGCAATTATTTGTTGTTCAACACAGCCGTATGTCGATGCATGGGTTGCTTTGGTTTTCTCAATTGACAAGTACACTATGTACTTTAATAATCCTTAGCCCCAATATATTCTCTCTTTCTCTCACACACACGCACACACACATGCATACACACACATGTAAACACACAACCCACACACACACTGGAAGGTTGCTATATTGTATTGTACAACTCATATCAAGTGGTTGTGGGTGTGTAACTGTCTTAGTCCTGGTAATTTGTGTGATTTCTGTAGTGTCATAAAAATATGTTGTATTGGACTGTATAGTAGCAGTGGAACTGAACCTGCAGGTCATGTATGTATTGTTGCTAATGTACAACTATTGCAGTATATTTCACCTTATAACTACTATTATGACCATACTGTGTAAAATAGTAAAGTATAGGATTACTGTGTAGCAGTGTGTGATTGTTGTGTTATGGTAGACTTGTGTCCCACATGCCTCCGACACTGGAGGCAGCTCCGTTGACTGTCGGATGAGTGACACCTGCTCTCGTCCTATGAGACGTCCAACTCTGTGCTGTCAGCATCAGCCGAGTGTCTGGGATTGGCTGTTTCCAGACATCAGCATGTCAACAGCCCAGTGGAAACATCTGCATATTGTGACCCACTCCTTTTCTTTTTCCTGCTTTCAAGCAGACATGGGCACATACAGTATGCAGCTGTGTTTGAAACATATGACAAACGCAGAAATATTTGACTCTTTATCAACAATCCTGAGCTGTGTATATTCTCTGAGGAGAGCAAGTACACCGCAAAGGCTCCAAATGTTATGACATCACAACAGCAGATGAAACAGTCGATGTCTCTGCGGGATTAATTTAATTACATGAATGTTCTTGATTTTTCTGTCTCCCCATGACATCCTTGTTGCTTTATTTGCTGTTGTTGTTTTTTCTTTTGCATGTTAGCCAGGATGTTTTTTGCCTTATTAGTTAAATCTGTAATATCCATCAGAAGGAATAAGACGTTGGGTAATCATGTGGGCCAGCCAGCTCTGAGTCTGCCTCTGCCTCTGCCTCTGCACAGCGTCTATAGTACAGCGTCCCGGCTGGGGTAAATACGTATGGTCATTCCCCATCTTATTACATCTGATTACTGCACTCATGTGGATAATCTCTTTATGCCTTTCTCATGTCTGGGGAACTTTAACACTCTTATGTGTGAACCTTATGGACCGGGGGCTGCAATGTTTCTAATACGCTTGTTTATTCTGTGTGTCACCCCACATCCAGTGAGAGGATTCTAAATAATTGTGTACTTTGTCGGGCCTTCTGAAAGATTTCACAATGTGCAAGAGTTGGGATGATGTGTTATCCCAAAGATCAAATTAAATATTTATTTATTTTAGTATAATCTAGCCTTGACCTTGTGTAGATAGGATTTATATTTATGGGTGCTACACATCAGGCTGTATGAACGATGCTGTGAAAACCCACGGTCTATTTAGATTTATCTGGGGTAGGGACGCCTTGTCTTTTGTCCCTGTGCTTACTAGAAAGAGAGAGGATACATTTCCATTGAGATTGATGGGCGCAAAGCAGCACGCTGCAGTGTAGTTTGGTGCAGGGACTGATCTGTGTAAGAGTAATGGCTGCTGGTTTGGTGCTGTGTTGATTCCATCTTGGCTGTCCTGCAATCAGCCAGAGGAGAAGGGGGGGGGTTGAACCCTTTTATTCCTCAGACCCCTTCACCACCACTGGAATATAATCCACTGTCTCCTGACCTTCAAATCATGCTGCGCTGGAGTCATTTCAATTGGTCTGGCCTGCATTAGCGTGAAATGTCCTCTAGCCGCTCTAACCGCCACATGGAAGATTTCCTTTCTCCCAGCATGGCCTCCCTCCTCTTCTTCCCTCCTTTCTCTCCCTCTGCCATCATGCCCCCTGAAGTCAGGGTGGAGGGATGGAAAGAGCTTCCTCCTCCTCCTCCTCATGTTGGTAATGATCCTCCACAAGAGATGCTGCTGGTCAAAGCAAAGAAATAAAGACCTTCACACCATTTTAGATTCAGCTTAGTTTGTGATACATTCTGTTATAGGGTTGAGATTATTTAAATATTGAATGGATTGATACTGTATACTATAATAAGCCAATTGTGGGCATTTTGTAATCTAATTATTTTGTGTGTAAAATATTTATCAATATTTCTTTTGACAAATAGAAATTCATATTTACAGTATGTCAATAATAATATTGAACTTATCTTGCCGGTGGATGCTTTTGTGTCACATACATGATTTTAGTGTTAACCCACTAAAGGGCCTGGTATTAGTATGAGACCAAAGAGATCCCATGGTGTAGCCGGTGTGGTGGAGTGGATCAGTACCTGTACTGAGTTTATTCTCATGTTAGTGATGGAGTGATGTGTCAAAAAGGCTGAGGCAGGGCAGTCACTAACTCACATGCCAAGGCCCAGCCTGTGTTATGTTGGTTGTAGACAGATATTTTATCAATATTTGAGAAAACCATATTTGATATTATCTGAATATTAAAAATATATCAGAGCACAAGCAGCATTCATGGCTGTCTTTAGAAGCTGAGTGAGAGATGCGTGTCATGCGTACACAAGCCTCCAGAGAGACGCTTTGTTCTGAGGGGTCAAAGAAGCCTCTGAAAGTTTGGTATATCTTAGCTAGCATAGCTAGAGACATGGTTTGTTTCAAAGAATTTGCAGAAAATATGTATTTTCATCCAGAATGCGTTGTTCATTTACATGGAAAATGATAGAAATGTTCGCAGTGCAACAACTTTTCAATATGATGTGTATCATCAGCATGTCTCGTAAATTGCTGCTAACTCCATATTCATAACCCCTGATGAATATGTTATGGCCTAGAATTCATCTTATGATGTACTATGAAACATTTCTTAACCCTTTTGTATGCTCCTGCCTGTATCTGAAGGAGGTTGTAGAGGTATGGATTTCAAGTCCCTACTTCCTGCTTCTGTGTTGACTCGTTGACGTCAAAAGCAGGTGTGGTAGGCTGTGTGAGTCAGTGTGACGTGTCGACATGTAATGGAAGTGTCATGGCTGTGACACTATGCTGACTGAGAGAAAGAGGAGTTACGTGTGTTTGTGAGTAATGTGAGAGATGTGTCCTCTGGTCCTAGAGATGTTTACAGTGCTGTCCTCATCTGGAACCTTCAATAGCAGGTCCGTGTCTCCTTCCTTCTGCCCTCCGGTTGTTATTACATACAGTATACTGTATGTATGATTAATGATCCCAATGAGAGTGTCCTTAACACTATAGCCTAGGGCTAGAATTGAAATGCATGCAGGGGATGTAGAGCATTCTGCTATTATTGCTCAATAAACTTAGGAGCCATTACATGTGTTTTGCTTTTGCGGAGAATAAAACAGAGAGGACTATGAGGTTTCAAATCAACAACTGGGCCACTCTAAGAAATGGACTTATTGGAATTGCATTAAGTTGATTAGAGCCAGAAATTAATCCCATTTACCACAGAACAGTGTTAAACACACTGTTTCCCCCAGCAATGGCAGAGCATTGACAGTCAGTCAGCATCAATTAAACTCTGTGATGTGTATATCCTCATCCTGAGAGGTCTGGCTTTGTTCTCTTCTAATAAAGACCGTCTGGGTCTGTCTGTGGCAGCAATGTTTAATTTCCTAATTTTCCAGAGATGGCCCTAAGTAATGCACTGTGCTTATCATACTACTGGAGAGCACTGACACAACACAGCTCCCGTCTGATACCTACATGAACCTGGCTACCCCAGTCCTCATATCACAGCTCTGTGAAGCAGCAGTAAGGAGGAGTGTTGTTGTGTTTTAATCAGAGAATATGTCCGGCTGGACTGGACCAGGGCCATTACATTGTGACCCCCTCTCCTCATTTACAAGGAATACATAGGGGATATGGAGTGTTTATATGCATGGAGGTTCAGACGTGGCTTATTGTGGTCTGTCACACATGAAAAACACACATCTACTATTGTTGTCATAAAAGTTATTGTGTACAGTCTTGACTAGAGAAAAATACGGAGGTATATCTGGAGGCAATAGTGTGTGTTCTTTTGTGAGTGTGTGTCCGTTTCCTGGTAGCAGTGAAAGGGTGTGTAAAGGGGGGGGGTCAGGCTGTCCCTGGCTGGCTGTCCATTCATTGTGTCCCCAGCCCCCTGTCTAATTAATGTGAGCCACACTCATATACGTTATTGCGCTCGGGGTCTGTCACTCATTAATCATGTGACCTTCTGTGCCGCAGTTAATGACCTTGGTAGAGTAGATCAGCTGGATATGGCTGGAGCCACGGAATTCAATTGTTTCTGGAAGTGGCTACGGTCACGCCAGGCAATTTATACGGCCTCCCAGCTCGGGGTCCTTCTCCTGGGCCAGCGCCACCTCTGCCTGTGTGCCTGCGCCTGGCTAGGGGTCCTTACAGGCTACGCCACAGGGCTGGCCGAGCCACTGCCAGACAAAGCAGAGAGGGGGCATAGGATGGAGATCAGCAGGGGATAAGAGCAATCTGCAACTCAAATTCTCTCATCCTGGGCCTGTTTGGGCTGTCTCCTCTGTAAGTACTGGATCTCTCTCTGCATATCTCCCCCCTCTGTGATGATCTCCCTCTTGTCCTTTGTCAATCTTCCCCTTCCTGTCAAATTCTACTTTCTCTACAAATTCTCAATGAATCCATAGAGATAGCCACAATCTAAACTTGGAGGCTGCAAACGAGGCATAGAGGCAGAGAAATAAGATTAGTAACACACGGTTAAATGTCAGAATTCTTGTTAATGTTGCCACCCACTGTTTTTAGCAAGTTTTGTCAGTGAGCTGGTTTTGGCAACAATTTTTGTCTAATCGCCATATAATGAATCATTGTGATAATAATCCTGACTCTATGGGTGTGCAAAGTTTAAATGAAAATGGTGTCAAGGCTGCTGCCTCCTTCTCGCAATCGTAGCATTAAAATGTTGGCTTTCTTCTCGGTGACATTAAAATGGAGGGATTTTGTTTATCCGTGCCTTTGTTTATTTAACATTTTGCTCAGCGGGGGGAGTTTTAGATAGCTTGTTTTCAAGACAGTCCCTGCAGACAGCGAGCAAACACTCCACAGTGTCATCAAACAGAACAATCCTCAACTTTCCCCCCTCCACAGTTCTCCGCAGCGCACACACAAATGTGCCAGAGAGGAGGAACACCATCATGGAATTTGATTGAAAATGATTGTCAGAATGTTTGTGAGTCTGTACTGTAATAATATGCATGCAGGTTTTATCTTCTTCATCAGATTCATACACAAGTGTAGCCCTTCACAGAGAAACCACATTGATGGATGAAAACATTTAATTTTCATGAAGCAAACTTTGGTGGGTATTGTGTCATTAATGAATGCACTGACGTGTGAAGGGATTCTAGATTCTCTATCTTTAAGATGGCATCAACAGCCAGTTGGGCATATTCTGAAACCTGAAAAATAAAGGATGAGAAAAAAACTATCTTTGTGAATGGAGAAGTGAGTTCACTCCTGTATGAAATTAGTTCTGAATTGAGCTCATTCCACATTTACGTCTCCCATTCTCTTTGGATAAATGTGAACTACGCTATAGTGGATCTGTGCAGCGCTGTGGTGGGATAGTGATGACTGACTAGGCTTCTGCACTCATGTCAGTTTTCACTTTTATTGTTATTGCACACACAGACAGACTATTGCATGGAACGCAAGGGAGTCTATTGCACATTGTTTGTTAGTTATTCTGGAAAAATCTATGCTTTTTGATACAACATAACAAATATTACCAAACATTCCGAACTGAGTGTGTTTACTCCAGACCAAGGTCAAGTTCATAGACAGAATGTGTCAGGTTCAATGTCAACATAAAGAGGGAGGTGAATGGGGACTGGGGCTAGGGGGGCTGGGGGTTGGGTGGAGCGGCTTGGGATGGAGCCTCCCAATCTACCCTGCCTCATTGAAGCACATTCTGTTTTACTGTCTGGCTCAACCAAACACACAGACAACCTACCATTATCTTTTTCCTTCCAATCTTTCACCCTCTCTCTTCATTCTTTCTATCACCTCTGTCTCTCCTTTCTCCATCTTTCTCCCTCTCTCGCAAGTGCAGGCTTGATTCATATTTTCCGCTGTTCTGTAGCCATGACAATGAGGTCACTGCATATGATACTTAATTGAATCTTTCCAGTGCTTTTGTGTTCATCTCCTGGTCCGGACAATAAACATCTTCTGCTGATGACTCCAACCCCCTTCCTTCCCTCGCTCCACTCCCCTCCATCTTTCTTTCTTTCTCTTCATTTTGTCCCTTATGAATGTATTCATTTTTTACCTCCCCTTGCTTCCACCTCAGTATTCCCTCTCCCTCTATTTCTGACCCAATCTTCCTTGTCCTTTCTCCGCATGGCATTATTTTATTTTTTACTCATTGTTTTCTCTCCTGTCTTGTCCTTCGCTGTGGAAAAATTTTTGAGTTATTATTATCTTATTTAGCCCAGCTCTATCCTGACTGGTTTTGTTTCTCCAGCTCTATCCTGTCTGGTTTTGTTTCTCCTTGTCAAATGAACCTGTTGAGATTGAAATTTGAGGACTCAGAGCTGTTTAATGCATGTAATAATGCACATTGCCACTGCCCTTGTCCTCCTCCCTCTCCATCCCTTTCTCTCTCTGCCCCCACCCCTATTTCTCTTTCTGTCTCCATGTCTCTCTCTCTCCTGCCTGGACCCACTTTCTCCACCTTTACCCCTCTCTCACCCCCTGCTGCATTTGCATACTCAAATCAGTCTCAGGCGCAATCGTTAAATTGAATTGAAAAGACTCTGATGATTCAAGTGATGAAACAAAGCTCCTGGCATCCCAGGGAACCATTGATACACAAAGTGAGCCAGCGACACGAGGCGCTCTCCGAGCAGGTGTTCTGATTAATGCCCCACAAATCGGGGTCCTCTAAAATCCAGGCACAAGTGGAGAGACACGCGTCTCTCCTCTCCACACAACACACAGACAGACCAACACGCAAACACACACGCTGGCTCAGCCTTTGTTCACACAGGCATGGCAGCTAATCCGTGACAAGAGGGTGTACAGATTCAAAATACAAACACTGGAGTGGATAAAACTAGAAAGAGGAGGGAGGAGGGGCAGAGAGGGGGAGGCGGGGGAGAGAGGGGGGAGAAGGAGGTGAGAGGGGGGAGGAGGTAGAGAGAGGGGGCAGGAGGTGGAGAAAGGGGGTGTCCCGCATCTGGAGATGTAAAATAATAAACAAGATTCTAAACAATATGGGTGTCATGAATTTGAAACCTACTTTTTTATTCACGTTTTTGATTGCCACCTTGCCCCGGTTTAGTTTTTTATGCATTTCTTTGATATAGGTTTTCATACGGCTGAGTGTGTATAGAGAATATAGATAAAGATGACATGTTGCATCACTCTTATATCACTCAGGACAAATGAAGCCCAACCACAAGGTGCAGAGCTCTGATGGCTGGGCCGCTTTACAGGAAGTCAACAACATATTATTCAACCTAAAAAAGTATCTTTACAGAGCAACTTGACAGGTCATTTTCCTGAATGGGTGACGCAGGTCCTCTTTTTCCATAGTGAGGTCCCTCCATCAACTCTAATGACGGCACTAGGTGAGGACGGAGCCTCAGAATTATCTATAGAGCCAAATAAAATAGAGAGAGAGAAACAAATAAAGCTTGACATCAGATTTGGCATATGCACCATAAAATAACCATTAGCAGTTACCTACAATCTGAAGTGACAGTCTATCAATAATGTCACTCTGAAAATGGGACAGGTTTGTTGCTGCCTCTAAATCAATGGGGACTCCATATAGCTGAAAAGCAGGCAGGTATAGGAAATGCATTAAGGCTGGACGTTGATGGGAGTGGTGTGAGCGCTGGGACACCCAGTGGCTCAGAGGGACATGGTTCAGGAACACTGCCCAGCTCAGAGACGTCACGAGCAGGGTCACCACATGGAGAAACCTGCCTGGGCTGGAGCTCTTCTGCCTGGGCTGGCTACACTTCACCTAATGACTGCAGTTGCATGGTATTCTTCTCATATATCTAAATGTATTCAATTGCCCATCAAATATTGATGATAAGAAATGCATGCTCTTAGCTCAAAGCCTAGGCACGTCAAAAAACATAATGCGGAGTGTTTGATAGAAACCTGGCGAATAAGTGTATGTAGAATTCGCTGTTTATATTCGTAGTAGGACTTTACACAGCAAAAATAAAAAAGCTTAACATCCATTTAATATATATATTTTTTTATTTTTTACAATAATCTAAATGTTTTTGCATATCAAAATGCACGATCACTATGCTTATCTGTGTGAAAACACACTTAAGTTGTGTTATGAACTGGATTCATCAGTGTTAATTTAAAATACAGCATTAACTAATCCTGACATTATGCCCCCTGACACGTCCTTCAACAGCCCCCCCCAAACAAACACACACACACGGGCCTGCGTACACACACACACATACACACAAAAACCAAAGCACTCATCCCAGGCGACATATTTGCATAAAATCTGACTAGGCGTTGTATGTGAATGGAGTCTGTTCATGAATGGGCCAGGCAGACAGTGGCTGGCAGCTTTGAAAGACGACTAAGGAGCACGTGCCTTTTTTGCTGGCGTGTTTAAAGTGGCGGCACTTGTGTGCGTGGAGCCTACAGGATGGCGTCGTCTGCTCCCCATGCGCCTTCTCTGTGCCGCGTGCTGGCGAAACAGGCAGGCATGGCAGCAACAAGTGTCTGCACATTACTACGCTTGCCAGCCCCTCACTTGGCAGCCAGCCTGCCCATCTGCCTGCGCCCTTATGTAGATAAAGAGCCAATTGTGCCAGGGGAGTGCGTTGGGGGGTGGGCGGCGAGATGGAGCAGGAGACGGGGGGAGATGATTTGCATAGCGCTGCTACGGGGACACCCCTCTGATGTTAAACAGTAAAGCAGCAATTAAGGGTCATTAGTCCTTTTGTTTTGTGTTCCAGCGTGCGGCGCCGTCACCCCATACTGCACTGGGGCTGCCTGTGGGAATGTCAGCGCTACACGTGTCAACACGCCATCCCCCCTCCTCCTCCTGCTCCTCCTCCTCCTCCACACCGCCTCTCTGCTACTCAAGCTGCAATCTCCTCCTCTTGTATACAAACCCCCGTGGCCGGGTGGGCGGGCACGCTGTTGGCACAGGCCTGGCACAGATGATGATGCCACTTTGGCAAGCCGCCCACCGTATCTCGACTAGCTGGTGACAATAAAGGGACAGGAAGCACCAGTGTGTTAGCACAGCCTCTTCTGGCAAGGCGTAGCTCTTCTGAGATGGCTCTATTACTGTAGTTCACCCTATTAGTTTACCCTATAAGTTTACCCTAATACACTACTACTACAGAACTATTACGCAACCAATAGTTACATTATTACTATATAACTATTACACATCAATAGTTACCCTATTACTTTAGAACTATTACACACCGATACCTACACTATTTCTACAGAACTATTACACATCAATAGTTACACTATTACTAAAGAACAATTGCACATCAATAGTTACATTATTACAATAGAACTATTACACACCAGTAATTACACTATTACTACAGAACTATTACACACCAGTAGTTACACTATTACGGTAGAACTATTACACATCAATAATTACACTATTACAATAGAACTATTACACACCAATAGTTACACTATTACTATAGAACTATTACAAACCAATAATACACTATTACTATAAAATTGTTACACACTAATAGTTACACTACTACTACAGAACTATTACACATCAATAGTTACACTATTACTATAGAACTATTACACACCCGAAGCTACACTATTACTATAGAACTATTACACACTAATAATTACACTATTACTATAGATCGATTACACATCAATAGTTGCACTATTACTATAGAACTTTTACACATGAATAGTTACACTACTAATAAAGAACTATTACACATCAATAGTTACACTATTACTATAGAACTATTACACATCAATAGTTACACTATTACTATAGAACTATGACACCAATAGTTACACTATTACTCTTGAATTATTACACACCAATAGTTACACTATTACCACAGAACTATTACACATCAGTAGTCACACTGTTACCACAGAACTATTACACACCAATAGTTACACTATTAGTATAGAGCTATTACACATCAATAGTTACAATATTACTACAGAACTATTACACATCAATAGTTACACTATTACTATAGAACTATTACACACCAGTAGTTACACTATTACTATAGAACTAATACTCTACAGTAGTTGGACTACTACTATAGAAAAATTACACATCAATAGTTACTCTATTACTGTTGAACTATTACACATCAATAGTTACACTATTACATTATAATTATTATATACCAGTAGTTACACTACTACTATAGAAATATTACACGTCAATAGTTATTCTATTACTGTTGAACTATTACACATAAATAGTTACACGATTAATACAGAACTACTACACGTCAATAGTTACACTATTACTACAGAACTATTACACATCAACAGTTACACTATTACTATTGAACTATTACACATCAAAAGTTACACTATTACTTTCGAACTATTACACACAAATAGTTACACTATTACTATAGAACTATTACACATCAGTAGATATACTATCAAACTAGAACTATTACACACCAATAGTTACACTATTACTATAGAACTATTACACATCAATTGTTACACTATTACTATAGAACTATTACACATCAATTGTTACACTATTACTATAGAACTATTACACATCAGTAGTTACACTATTACTACAGAACTATTTCACATCACTAGTTAGACTATTACTACAGAACTACTACACACCAATAGTTACACTATTACTATCGAACTATTACACATCAATGGTTACACTATTACCATAGAACTATTACACAGTAATAGTTACACTATTAATATAGAACTATTACACGTCAATAGTTACACTATTACTATAGAACTATTACACATCAATGGGTACACTATTACTATAGAACTATTGCACACCAATAGTTAGAACATTACTACAGAACTATTACACATCAGTAGTTGTACTATTACTATAGAACTATTACACACTAATAGTTACAATTTTACTATAGAACTATTACACACTAATAATTACACTATTACTATAGATCTATTACACATCAACAATTACACTACTATTACAGAAATATTACACGTCAATAGATGCACTATTACTATAGAACCCTTACACATGAATAGTTACACTACTACTATAGAACTATTACACATCAATTGTTACACTATTACCATAGAACTATTACACATCAATGGTTACACTATTACTATAGAACTATTGCACACCAATAGTTAGACTACTACTACAGAACGTTTACACATCAGTAGTTACACTATTACTATAGAACTTTTACACACTAATAATTACAATATTACTATAGAACTATTACACACTAATAATTACACTATTACTATAGATCTATTACACATCTATAGTTACACTATTACTATTGAACTATTACTCATCAGTAGTTACATTATTACTATAGAACTATTACACATCAATAGTTACACTATTACTATAGAACTATTACACATCAATGGGTACACTATTACTATAGAACTATTGCACACCAATAGTTAGAACATTACTACAGAACTATTACACATCAGTAGTTGTACTATTACTATAGAACTATTACACACTAATA
>QNTS01007198.1:22423-35953 GCA_003317085.1 Hucho hucho
AGTTATACACAGCCCAATTTGGGATGACTATTTTGGGGCGAAATAGCGGCCACAACAGACAGACCTGATATCGCCCATAATTCGACGTCCTTGGACGTCACGTGCTGAGTGGTATGACCAAAGTTATTCTATTTAGCTAGACTTTGTAGTACATTTTTACACTGTAATAAACGTTTCTGATGCCACATCGCCCGTTTTCAAAGGGAGTCGTTGGTTTTTAGGGGCAGTCGCTTTTATAGCTTTTTGTCTGAAAGTATTTTGTCAGCTGCGATACCAAGTCCAGTCAGCAGATGGCGATGTGCGTCTTTCAGGTGATTCTGCCACTGGGACCTAGAATCTAGTGGACGGGACGCTTCTTCCACATCAACAGCTAGTCAGACACCTCGGTAGCATGCTCGCCAAAACAGACGAAACATTGAAGTTCTTTGGCCTGTGTCGTTGTGTTTAGCCACTGTGTTATCAACACAATTATCTCGTATCTACTTTTCATTTAATATTTAAGTCGTTGTTAGTCAGCAAACTTAGTTGGCTTGATACATTTTCCTAGCACGACGCTAATGCTAACATCCCCGACCATGAGGTCACTAAACTACTCCCCTCCTGCTAAAAAAAAATAGGTCTGTCAGACAGAGAAAGAATCTCTGGGGCTGAACATTGTCGTGACAGAGGAGAAGGAAGAGGAGGATGTTACTGTTAAACAACAAGTAGAGGGTGAGGCTGTTACAGTGAAAGAAGAGGAAGACGCATTCAGAGTGAACGAAGAGGATGAAGAAAAAGAGGAGACTGAAGATCGGATTAACATATATTATTATAGAGCTCTGCTCAGCCTATAAACATGGCATTATCTATTATTATAGAGCTCTGTTCAGCCTGTAAACATGACATTATCTATTATTATAGAGCTCTGCTCAGCCTATAAACATGACCAATTATTATAGAGCTCTGCTCAGCCTATAAACATGACATTATCTATTATTATAGAGCTCTGCTCAGCCTATAAACATGACATTATCTATTATTATAGAGCTCTGCTCAGCCTGTAAACATGACATTATCAATTATTATTGAGCTCTGCTCAGCCTATAAACATGACATTATCTATTATTATAGAGCTCTGTTCAGCCTATAAACATGACATTATCTATTATTATAGAGCTCTGTTCAGCCTATAAACATGACATTATCTATTATTATAGAGCTCTGCTCAGCCTATAAACATGACCAATTATTATAGAGCTCTGCTCAGCCTATAAACATGACATTATCTATTATTATAGAGCTCTGCTCAGCCTGTAAACATGACATTATCAATTATTATTGAGCTCTGCTCAGCCTATAAATATGATATCTATTATTATAGAGTAACGTTACCTACTAGTGTTAATCTGGGCCCGGTTTCCCAAACGCATCTTAAAGCATCCAATGGTTCTAACGATGAACTTAGCCATAAGATGGTTTTGAGAAACTGGGCCCAGATTAAAAACTAGTAGGTACCGTTACTGTCTTAAAAACAGAGGCAGTTGTGGGACTGATGTGTGGTGTTAAAGGGGAAATCTGCAATAGTTTTTTTTTTACTCCAATGTTTAGAAACAATGTAAACCAACACTGTATAGCCTCAACATGGTTAAAACTATAATGTTGATATCATGGATGGTCAGTCCTTGCATCATAGGTCTGTCTATGAATTTGAGAGTAGTTACATTTCTCCAGCCCCATCCATCATCTTATTAACAAAACAGTGGTGGAATTACAGCTTTGTTATTGTTTCAACTGCAGATTGGTTGGTTGATTGATGTGGCTTTTTTAAAGGGGGAACCTAGTTTTTAAACAGCAACAAAATGGCAGCCCAGAGACCTGAGCTGTGATCGAATACTCATACTAACCGTACTATTTGTGATGTGAATTGAGTATATAGTATGCTTATTGGCCATAGTATGGATATAGTTAGTAAAACGTTTAGCCAAAAGTTCCCTGCTATGCAAGCATTTCTAACCATTTTTTTTTTTAACTTTTATGGGGTATTGTGATGTCATTATGGGGTATTGTGATGTCATTATGGGGTATTGTCTGTAGATTGAGCTTTTTTTTTTATGTAATCCATTTTAGAATAAGGCTGTAACGCAACAAAATGTTTAAAAAGGGAAGGGGTCTGAATGCACTGTATGTTCTAGGGCTGTCCCAGACAACAACAAAATATTTTCTTTCTACCAATTGACTGGTTGAAATTATGACAAGTATTTTTCCATATAGACACCCCATGTGTTTAATAAAATCAACTGTATGTACGGAACTGGAACTGAACTGATGCTTCAAGCGTTTGATTAAATAATTAAGACACACAAGCCAGAGGTCAATATAACCTAACCAGAAGAAAATAACCAATTCCCGACCCCCCTCCTGCTGCTGGACTTCGTAAATTCTGACGTTATGCTCCTGAAGTTTCCGGTAAATCGGCAAACTTTTCCATTTCCATTTGGAGTGCCAATTTTATCTTACCATTTCTACCGATCTGCGTGCCAGTTCCTGGGTCGGTGAAGAGCGATATTAAATTGAAGGAATAAATCCAAGCCTCATGCGCATCACCTGTGGAAGGCAGGGCTTCCAGTGAGGTGTGGATTTAATAGTATGTTGTACCTAGTTTCCCTCCTTCAGGGAACAGTAGTTATAGTCATAACGTGTGGATTTAATAGTATGTTGTACCTCGTTTCCCTCCTTCAGGGAACAGTAGTTATAGTCATAACGTGTGGATTTAATAGTATGTTGTACCTCGTTTCCCTCCTTCAGGGAACAGTAGTCATAGTCATAACGTGTGGATTTAATAGTATGTTGTACCTCGTTTCCCTCCTTCAGGGAACAGTAGTTATAGTCATAACGTGTGGATTTAATAGTATGTTGTACCTCGTTTCCCTCCTTCAGGGAACAGTAGTCATAGTCATAACGTGTGGATTTAATAGTATGTTGTACCTCGTTTCCCTCCTTCAGGGAACAGTAGTCATAGTCATAACGTGTGGATTTAATAGTATGTTGTACCTCGTTTCCCTCCTTCAGGGAAAAGTAGTTATTGTCATAATGTCACGCTTGTCATATGATGAACTTCAACTTAATACTGGATCTTGCTGTCTGACAGTTTTTTGTATTCTGAAATGCACTCGTAACATTTAGTGGCTCCTTATGTTACGCTGGGAAAACAGTTTTCATGGGCACAGAAATCCTAAATCATTTCAGAGTTTGCAAAATCCAATGGTTATAAACAAGAGTCACCTTAACTTTGACTACACCCAAATGGATACTGTCATTTACGCAGTTCTTCAATAATTACACATCATTCTTAATACTGTAGCAATTTAGTTACAGTCACATGTTCAACTATCATCAGCTGATCCAGGAAATCATTTTCTGAATGACAGTAAAATGACAAACATCACGACATGCAACAACAACCAAAGTGCTTCTTCATTCATTACTCTGGTAAAGACGGTTATGCCGTGCTCCACGTTGGATCCAACATCCCAAACAAATTGATGTTTATAATGTGTTATTGTCTGCTTGATTTACAGTAGGGTCTTGTTAGTATGTTTGCACACAGAGATACTTACCTCATAATGTGTAGAGAACTGTTCCTTGATGGATAGGCTATTGTACAACACACAGAGCAATTTTCCTTTATTCAGGACGTTTAGAATGACAACACATTACAGAGTAGCCTAGTGGGATTATTCACAAAATTATCTGGTGATCAGGTTATGAAATGTCATGACAAAGACATTTTAGTTTCCTTGTTTCACCTGAAATATAAAATTATTTATAGTCCTAGGTCTATGTTGATGTTAGGTGAAGTTATGGGTCCTACAGTAGGTCTATGTTATTGTAAGGTGAAGTTATGGGTCCTACAGTAGGTCTATGTTATTGTAAGGTGAAGTTATGGGTCCTACAGTAGGTCTATGTTATTGTAAGGTGAAGTTATGGGTCCTACAGTAGGTCTATGTTGTTGTTAGGTGAAGTTATGTTAAACACTTAGTGGACAAACCCTCATTGTCAGGCTGATGGCAAAGCTAGCCAAATAGCATTTTAAGTGTTTTTTTTTTTAAGTGTAAAGCAGTTGACTTGCAACATAACACAAACATATTAAGCAGGAGATTCAAACGAGCATTACAATTATAATCCAAAAGTAATGTGAAATGAACTCATAAGCAACCTGTAAATGAAGGCTATTTTTGCTGTCAGCCAATGAGAACTCCCCTGAGTTTTCCCCATGGTGGTGAATTAGTATATAGCAACACAGAGCTTAATGTGAGTTTCCTTGAGTAGCACTCCTGATCTTGCGCTAATAGTGAGCTGTAATATTCAGAATACATTGTGAAAAACTAAAATCTTTGCTCACCATTTTTGCTCCATGCAGATATACTACATCCATAACTGGTGATTTCTTCATTAGCATGGAGGAGTTTATACAACAAGATTGTGTCTGCATGCCCTCGCGCCGCAATTTAAGCAAACACAGAAAGGGGCCTGTATTGGAGACCAATAGTTGTCTGGCACACTGCTTAGGATTTCAGAAACTTTAATAACTTATTTCTGGTTACTACAAATGTGAAAACAAGACTAAATATAACTATTGTTGCTATCTTGACAGCCTTGTCAAATCCTTTAACTTCTTAGGGAGCAGCTCCCGAGGTGACAGTTTTGGAGAGCCTGGCGTGCCCAAAGTAAAATGCCTCCCACTCAGGCCCAGAAAATAGGATATGCACATATGTAGTACCATAGGATAGGTTACACTGTGCAGTTTCTAAAAGTGTTAACATTTTGTCTGTGAGTATAACAGAATGGATATGGCAGGCGAAAACCCGAGGAATTTCTGTCCTGGAAAAAGTGGTTTTGACACATTGCCTCATTTGGAACCCCTCCATTATGAAAATGCCCATATAAGGGCATATGAATGCAGTACCTATTGCTTCCTCTGGATGTCAACAGTCTCGAGAAAGTGTTTTGATTCTATTTAGTTGCATTAGATTGTAGAAGAAGAGGAATTAGGAAGTGGCCACACAGATGTCAACAAGAGTAGAAACGCGCGTTCCCGGCTGGCGCGCTCTGTGGTTTTTTCTTTTCTTATCGCCCAGTTTATATTCCAGTTGAAATATTATACAACATATACATTCAAGTGTTCCTAAGGATACATGATCAATTATGTTTGATTGTTCTTGGACAAGTTTATAGGTATAGGTTGAACGAGTTCTCTTCACGTTTCAATGGACGAGTTGACGCTGTATTTTCTCATTATAATGCGCCAACCAAACGGAGATTTATGGATATAATACATTACTTTTTCTAACAAAAGAACCATGGATTGTCTTCGTTGGACACTTGGGAAGCCCTCAGCAGAAGTTCTTCAAAAGGTAATTGATTTGTTTTCGCTGTGAAATGTGTTTTGTGTGAACCGTGATTGCTTATGAATTTATGGTAATAGAAAATATGTGAGGTGCTATCCTCAAACAATCAAATGTGGTGCTTTCGCCGTAAAGCCTTTTTGAAATCTGACAACGCTGTGATATTGCCAAGAAGCAGAGCTTTTGATGACTATGCAACACTTGTATATTGATGAATGTTTAATAATTCAACTTTTGGATTTTGAATTTGGCGCCTTGCATTTCACCGGGTAGTGTCGGGAGTGGGGCGCTAGCGCACCACCGCTCCGTAAGAGGTCCTTTAACAGATGTCAATTGTCGTACAACTTCATGTNCATGGATTGTCTTCGTTGGACACTTGGGAAGCCCTCAGCAGAAGTTCTTCAAAAGGTAATTGATTTGTTTTCGCTGTGAAATGTGTTTTGTGTGAACCGTGATTGCTTATGAATTTATGGTAATAGAAAATATGTGAGGTGCTATCCTCAAACAATCAAATGTGGTGCTTTCGCCGTAAAGCCTTTTTGAAATCTGACAACGCTGTGATATTGCCAAGAAGCAGAGCTTTTGATGACTATGCAACACTTGTATATTGATGAATGTTTAATAATTCAACTTTTGGATTTTGAATTTGGCGCCTTGCATTTCACCGGGTAGTGTCGGGAGTGGGGCGCTAGCGCACCACCGCTCCGTAAGAGGTCCTTTAACAGATGTCAATTGTCGTACAACTTCATGTGTGTGCTCTGGGCATCACCTTTTACCTCAAATAAAGAATGGATTTCTACTGTTGTGGGCCTTTAACCGTCTGTCTGACTTTGTCGTTCACACAGGAGAGACGGGACTATCGTGGATCTTCTGGGGAGCCTCAACAACATCATGATGCTGACGAGGCAGAGAAAAGTCTCTCCAGATCAGAACTCCTCAAGAAACACCAGCAGAGACCCACTAAGGTATCTCACTGCTGCTCTGACTGTGGGAAGATATTCAACTCAGACCTTACAATACATCAAATAATTCACACTGGAGAGAAATCTTTGGGCTGTGATCAATGTGGGAAGAGTTTTTCTACATCTAGCTATCTAACTATACACCAGAGAACACACACAGGAGAGAAACCGTTTAGCTGTGATCAATGTAGGAAGAATCTTTCTACATCTAGCAATCTAATGATACACCAGCGGACACACACAGGAGAGAAATCTTCTAGATGCACTCAATGTGGGAAGAGTTTTACTTCATCTAGCTATCTAACTGTACACCAGAGAATACACACAGGAGAGAAATCTTTTAGCTGTGATCAATGTGGGAGGAGTTTTACTCACCTAAACAGCCTGATAGTGGACCAGAGAACACACACAGGGGAGAAATCTTATAGCTGTAATTAGTCTGGGAAGAGATACTCTGATAAAATATTTCCGATGAAACATCAGAAAATACGTTTCATGATATCAATGAAATAATGTCACAATATAAAGTCACTTTATAAAATGTTTTAATATTGTAGAAGGATTATTTTAATGAATGTCAGAACGTAGAACCATAAACATATGCCCCATGTTCAATTGATTTTAGCCTCAGCGGAAAAATTCAGGCTCTGAATTTAATTTAATTATGAGATTTAACAAAAAGTGAATAACAGAAAAAGAGTTGAGTCAGGAAGTTGTCCTCTAACCAGTGATGTACACATTATTCCCAGATTTCATGTTTTTTTTAGTTGTGTTAGTTTCAACAGCACATACAACCTGATTTTCCCCCTAATTGATATCAGTGATTTAATACTACTTGTCAAAACAACAGCGTTTCTGGTGCTTGTGCAGTTTATAAGGTGCTTGTTTTAAAAAATACAAGTAATATGATTATTGTGGCAGATGTTTGTGTATATAGCACATTTTATGTTTAGGTTTTCAATATATCCCAAACTGTTTCTGCATATTGGTTATTGATTTGGACACGTTAAAACTGTGTTTTGACATTGGTGTTATCCCACCTAGCAAAATGTCATTGAAAAGAAGACTATGCCTGACGTCCAACATGCGTTCTGTTGTAATTGAAAACATGTATTTGATGGTCATTTTTTTTATTACTTGAAAACAACTTAATTTCAATGTAGTTTCAGGTAGCCTAGTGGTTAGAGCGTTGGGCCAGTAACCGAAAGGTTGCTGGATCGAATCCCTGAGCTGACAAGGTAAAAATATGTCGTTCTGGCCCTGAACAAGTCAGTTCACCCACTGTTCTCCGGTAGGCCGTCATTGTAAATAAGAATTTGTTCTTAACTGGCTTGCCTAGTTAAATAAAGATTTATATGGACGCAGTATAATCAATACGTCTTTAATCAATTTTATTAACAATCCTACATCACTCCAGTATTTCTTTACAACATTCAAGTGCTAATTGTCTTTATTCCACTACTGAAAAAGCAGGACATTCAGCCTGACATAAATATACAAAATATACATGTTTTACCATTAAGTGAATTATTGCCAATACATATTAACAAAGGGGTATACATTTGGTTTTGATATTTCATATTTACAATCCATGTAATATTTAGTAATCATAATTATTTATGCAACCAACTGACAATTTTTGGGTACAATTATATTGACATTGTTACCCTGCTTTTAGAATATCAGGGTTCATTCTCAGATGTGCCAACCCAAATGTACTAGAGCATGACATTGGGGACTGGGCCCAGATCCAACAACATGCCTATAGAGTGAACCCTGAAAAGAGTTAATTTAGATATTGCAGAAGTTTCCTCTTGAAAACAGACATGTCCGTGGTAAGGACAACTTGGTTGCTGATCGTCTCAAGGGTGGAAAATCAAAGATATGTGTTTAGCCAGTGCGTTACCATGGAT
The DNA here is from genome assembly GCA_003317085.1 of Hucho hucho. Lineage (NCBI taxonomy): Eukaryota > Metazoa > Chordata > Actinopteri > Salmoniformes > Salmonidae > Hucho > Hucho hucho. The sequence goes on from QNTS01007198.1 coordinate 30,683, forward strand.
CACATTTATTTTGACTGCGTTTTTCCGTATTGGAGATGAGTTTTGTTTGGGCTAGTTCCAAATGGGGCGGCAGGTAGCCTAGTGGTTAGAGCGTTGGGCCAGTAACCGAAAGTTTGCTCGATTGAATTTCTGAGATGCCAAGGGAAAAATCTGTTGTTCTGTACCTGAACAGGGCAATTAACCCACTGTTCCCTGGTAGGCTGTCATTGTAAATAAGAATTTGCAATTTGGTGTCACCATCTCGTTAGTGGGAAGGTGTTTCACCTGAGCTGGTCCAGGTTCTATTTAAGAGTGTCTGGTCCAGTGCTCCAGTTGTCTTGATAGATGTGGAGAGTCAACACCTTATGTTGCTCCACCTTTTTGGTTTGCTTGGATCAAACAGATCAAGCCTACCAGGGGCTTGAGGTGGTCTCCCACAGCTCTGCTTATGTCATGTTCTGTGGTCTTGCTGTTCCATTTCTTGACTGCCCCTGCAACACAGAAATAAACACATTCAGTCATATAATATAAAACACTCAAAGTAATGGATATGGAGTATCTACGGCCTCAGTTACACCTGGCACCTAAATGTAACTTCTGTCATCCGTTCACTCCAAGCTGCATTAGGTTCAGATCAACCAGGATGAGCCTTTGACATAGTCTGTATGCAGTCAGGCCACTGAATATAAATAAGCAATGTAAAGAGATGGGGTGAATGAGTGGGCAAAAGTACATTTGACACAAATTAGCTTCATAATATCAAAGAACAAATGTGTGTGCCTGAGGGGAAATTAACTTTCATACAGCCAAAAGGGGTGCGAAATTACACCTATATCAGTGGACAATTTGCACTAATGTAAATAAACATTGGAACATATTCCCTTTTGCTTACGTGATGAACCGCTAAGGGGACACATACATCTAAACCATGTGTGACCTCTCACCTCTCTGGCTGTAGAAGTGTTCTTCCTAACCAGTCCCTCAACAGCTCTCTGACTGAACTCCACCCTCACTGGGTCTTCAGAGGAGAGGAAGGCTGAGGAGGGATGGAAGGATGAATGGATCAGTCAGTCAATAAAGTGTAGAGCTGCTGTCTATGCTGTCTGACAAAATCACTATTTTAGTAGTTCATTAAAGTAAATAATTCTTTATGACTGCTGAATACCAACGATCAATAGATCATGTATTTTCAGGTAGAGATACATCTTTGTGACGTCCCTAGCCTGTTGATGTTGACATTTAAAATGGTTAGGGTTTAGGGTAGGGATGTCCCAAGGATCCCGGATAGCATTGACCATTGTGCATTCTTCTGTCTCTTTTACATAGCAGGTGATGGGTTCTGACTTCTTGAAAATATGAAATATCCTTATTCATGTCACTGTTTGAGAGAGGGGAATGTAGAACGTTTACATTCTGTCAGAATGTGTTATTGTTAGACGTCAGGGATCCGATGGAAGGAGAAGGGCCACAGTCTGGAACAAGTCAACAGGACCACCGTGAGGTGGGGAGGAGAAGGGCTACAGTCTGGAACAAGTCAACAGGACAGCCGTGAGGTGGGGAGAAGGGCCACAGTCTGGAACAAGTCAACAGGACAGCCGTGAGGTGGGGAGAAGGGCCACAGTCTGGAACAAGTCAACAGGACAGCCGTGAGGTTGGGAGGAGAAGGGCCACAGTCTGGAACAAGTCAACAGGACAGCCGTGAGGTGGGGAGGAGAAGGGCCACAGTCTGGAACAAGTCAACAGGACAGACGTGAGGTGGGGAGAAGGGCCACAGTCTGGAACAAGTCAACAGGACAGCCGTGAGGTGGGGAGGAGTGAGGAATTTAGTCCGAGGTCAGGTCAGATGAAGTGAGGAAGAACAGATATCACTAAAGTTCTGCCTAGCAACAGAGGTGTAAGGAGGAGACTCAGTATAGGATAAAGGGTTAAATACCAGTGCAATGTAGAATATTGGCCTGTTGGAAGCTACAACATCACACAGTTCAGTCTGGATCTGATTTATCTCTAGAGAAACTACAACTCCCTACTACATNCATTGTGCATTCTTCTGTCTCTTTTACATAGCAGGTGATGGGTTCTGACTTCTTGAAAATATGAAATATCCTTATTCATGTCACTGTTTGAGAGAGGGGAATGTAGAACGTTTACATTCTGTCAGAATGTGTTATTGTTAGACGTCAGGGATCCGATGGAAGGAGAAGGGCCACAGTCTGGAACAAGTCAACAGGACAGTCGTGAGGTGGGGAGGAGAAGGACCACAGTCTGGAACAAGTCAACAGGACAGCCGTGAGGTGGGGAGGAGAAGGGCCACAGTCTGGAACAAGTCAACAGGACAGCCGTGAGGTGGGGAGGAGAAGGGCCACAGTCTGGTACAAGTCAACAGGACAGCCGTGAGGTGGGGAGGAGAAGGGCCACAGTCTGGAACAAGTCAACAGGACAGACGTGAGGTGGGGAGAAGGGCCACAGTCTGGAACAAGTCAACAGGACAGCCGTGAGGTGGGGAGGAGTGAGGAATTTAGTCCGAGGTCAGGTCAGATGAAGTGAGGAAGAACAGATATCACTAAAGTTCTGCCTAGCAACAGAGGTGTAAGGAGGAGACTCAGCATAGGATAAAGGGTTAAATACCAGTGCAATGTAGAATATTGGCCTGTTGGAAGCTACAACTCCCTCCTACATCACACAGTTCAGGCCGGGTCTGATTTATCTCTAGAGAAACTACAACTCCCTCCTACATCACACAGTTCAGGCCGGGTCTGATTTATCTCTAGAGAAACTACAACTCCCTACTACATCACACAGTTCAGTCTGGATCTGATTTATCTCTAGAGAAACTACAACTCCCTCCTACATCACACAGTTCAGGCCGGGTCTGATTTATCTCTAGAGAAACTACAACTCCCTACTACATGTACCAAAACATTTCTGCAGCATGTGCTGGTTAATTTCTTTACTATCTAATGAGGAGAGACAAACTTATCACACAAGTCAGAGTTATACTTAAACTAAATCTTTAATCACTTATAAGGGAGCAGGTCAAGACAACACACACACAAAGTTAATCAATTGAGTGCTCTACGATAATGATGGCTGGTCGACCAATCACCACCAGATGATACAAAGGTATTTCATAGCCAAGAGGCACCCCTTTCAACCTACATGACAAATAAAAGAAAAACCCACACCAAACTTAAAGACAGGAAGCAAACCAGAAAAGTGGAGCAACTAAAGATGATGACTCTCCACATCTATCAAGACAACTGGAGCACTGGGCCAGACACTCTTAAATAGAACCTGGAGCACTGGGCCAGACACTCTTAAATAGAACCTGGAGCACTGGGCCAGACACTCTTAAATAGAACCTGGAGCAGCTCAGGTGAAACACCTTCCCACTAACGAGATGGACAAGCCAGCACAGGTGTAACACATACTGACTAACAAGGTGACACCAATCTGTTCTCCCTACGTGCTTACGAGCTATACGTGATAAAGTCCAACCTCAAAACATAAATGGAAAAACCAAAGCCTGTAACACCTTCCCCCTTAAGACAACAAATATATCCTATATTTCTGTTGGACAAGTTTGCTCACCACCAACAGAAAACAACTTCCATTTCACATTATAATCAACTACAATGCTTCACCTTCTACAATATAAACATGGTGTATACGGGATGTCAACAATTATAAACAAGAAAAAACACAGATTTCTAAATATACACTGCTCAAAAGAATAAAGGGAACACTAAAATAACACATCATAGATCTGAATGAATGAAATAATCTTATTAAATACTTTTTTCTTTACATAGTTGAATGTGCTGACAACAAAATCACACAAAAATTATCAATGGATATCAAATTTATCAACCCATGGAGGTCTGGATTTGGAGTCACACTCAAAATTAAAGTGGAAAACCACACTACAGGCTGATCCAACTTTGATGTAATGTCCTTAAAACAAGTCAAAATGAGGCTCAGTAGTGTGTGTGGCCTCCACGTGCCTGAATGACCTCCCTACAACGCCTGGGCATGCTCCTGATAAGGTGGCGGATGGTCTCCTGAGGGATCTCCTCCCAGACCTGGACTAAAGCATCCACCAACTCCTGGACAGTCTGTGGTGCAACGTGGCGTTGGTGGATGGACCGAGACATGATGTCCCAGATGTGCTCAATTGGATTCAGGTCTGGGGAACGGGCGGGCCAGTCCTTAGCATCAATGCCTTCCTCTTGCAGGAACTGCTGACACACTCCAGCCACATTAGGTCTAGCATTGTCTTGCATTAGGAGGAACCCAGGGCCAACCGCACCAGCATATGGTCTCACAAGGGGTCTGAGGATCTCATCTCGGTACCTAATGGCAGTCAGGCTACCTCTGGCGAGCACATGGAGGGCTGTGCGGCCCCCCAAAGAAATGCCACCCCACACCATGACTGACCCACCGCCAAACCGGTCATGCTGGAGGATGTTGCAGGCAGCAGAACATTCTCCACGGCGTCTCCAGACTCTGTCACGTCTGTCACGTGCTCAGTGTGAACCTGCTTTCATCTGTGAAGAGCACAGGGCGCCAGTGGCGAATTTGCCAATCTTGGTGTTCTCTGGCAAATGCCAAACGTCCTGCACGGGTGTTGGGCTGTAAGCACAACCCCCACCTGTGGACGTTGGGCCCTCATACCACCCTCATGGAGTCTGTTTCTGACCGTTTGAGCAGACACATGCACATTTGTGGCCTGCTGGAGGTCATTTTGCAGGGCTCTGGCAGTGCTCCTCCTTGCACAAAGGCGGAGGTAGTGGTCCTGCTGCTGGGTTGTTGCCCTCCTACGGCCTCCTCCACGTCTCCTGATGTACTGGCCTGTCTCCTGGTAGCGCCTCCATGCTCTGGACACTACGCTGACAGACACAGCAAACCTTCTTGCCACAGCTCGCATTGATGTGCCATCCTGGATGAGCTGCACTACCTGAGCCACTTGTGTGGGTTGTAGACTCCGTCTCATGCTACCACTAGAGTGAAAGCACCGCCAGCATTCAAAAGTGACCAAAACATCAGCCAGGAAGCATAGGAACTGAGAAGTGGTCTGTGGTCACCACCTTCAGAACCACTCCTTTATTGGGGGTGTCTTGCTAATTGCCTATAATTTCCACCTGTTGTCTATTCCATTTGCACAACAGCATGTGAAATTTATTGTCAATCAGTGTTGCTTCCTAAGTGGACAGTTTGATTTCACAGAAGTGTGATTGACTTGGAGTTACATTGTGTTGTTTAAGTGTTCCCTTTATTTTTTTGAGCAGTGTATAT
>QNTS01007200.1:10995-22176 GCA_003317085.1 Hucho hucho
AGACAGACAGACAGGCAGACAGGCAGGAAGGCAGGCAGACAGGTAGACAGGCAGACAGACAGACAGACAGGCAGACAGGCAGACAGGCAGGCAGGCAGGCAGGCAGACAGACAGACAGGCAGGAAGACAGGCAGGCAGACAGACAGACAGACATAGTGTGTGGGGCGCCAGGTAGCTTAGTGGTTAGAGCATTGGGCCAATAACCGAAAGGTTGCTAGATCGAATCCCAGAGCTGACAAGGTAAAAATCTATTATTCTACCCCTGAACACGGCAGTTAACCCACTGTTCCTAGGCCGTCAATGTAAATAAGAATTTGTTCTTAACTGATTTGCCTGGTTAAATAAACATACAGGCAGACAGACAACACACACATTGGTAAGTGGTTGCTTGTCCATCAATAATGCAAAGCATTCTTGGAGTAGCTATGTGTGAAGGAGAGGGTTACAGCTACGAAGGCACTGTTTCACACAACACACTCCTGACTGGATAGGAGAGGTTAATTAGGCAGCAGTGTGTGTTAGGGGTTAGGGAAAATATGATTTTAAATGGGAATCAATTGTGTGTCCCCACAAGGTTAGTTAAACAAGGCTGTGTGTGTGTGTTTCTGCGTCCAAGTGTGTAAAGTATATTAAAAGATGAGAGAGGAACATGGAAGGCTGCATCAGCATCTTTCTCCTGATGGAGTCATTGCCTGTCAAGTCCTGGTTCTCCTCTCCTATTAGCTACACACCATGTAGTATATCCCACTCTCCTAGAAATATATTACATTTCAATTTCAATATGACAATACCAGGCCGGGTCACAAAGGCTAACCCATCTCCCTGAGTGCTTGTCCTCTTCTCTGTATGAGAGCCAGGGTGATTGTGGGTCCATTAACAGGAAGTCAGAGGCGCATGAGGAATGAACTCTTGTTCACCACTGAAATTAAGATGGAGGAATGTGTCACCTCCTATAAGCATCTTCTTAAAATACCATGTGCATGAGCTATGAGAGAGAGAGAGAGAGAGAGAGAGAGAGAGAGAGAGAGAGAGAGAGAGAGAGAGAGAGAGAGAGAGAGAGAGAGAGAATAAATAAAGAAAAAATGAATAAGTGAAAAAGAATGAGAAAGAGAGACAGTGTCGGGATTATAATCAAATCCCTCCTCTCTCTATCTCTCTGGTTGTCTTTATTACATTACTAGAGAGTGAGAACTGGAGACCCATCACTGACCTTCCCTAACTTCATTTCCTTTAATCTCATTCCCATGATTTGATCTCATCTCTAATGCCCTGCAAGATACTAGGATATTTCCAAGCCATGTCCTGAAACTGCCCCTAGAGACTGATCGAAGGACACTTCATGGTTAAGATTATGATTTGTGGTGGGTAAGCTGATCCTAGATCTTTGCCAAAGGGCAACTTCTTTCCTGGAGCAAGGAAACTCCTATATCTCCTCATCAGATCCAGTGAGATTCCACTAGATCACCCCCAGCCCTTTAACCAACCACATTAGAGCTCTCACAGCCCCTCGAACCAATCGTAATGTAACTAATGAGCAGTGGCTAATTAGCAGACATTGTTCAGAGCTGAAGCAGCAGCAGCAATTAATCAATATGCAAATTAACCACCAGCTTCTTACCATATGATTAATTATATTATTTTATTTCAGTTCATTTTTCATTATGTGTCATTCACTGCAATCACGACTTGAACATCTGGGATTCCATTTGAGGAAAATCATATTTCAAGAGGCAAGCTATGAAAAACAGCATGGAGAGAGAGAGATGAGAGAGAGAGAAATAGAAAGAGAGACTGGAGAGAGAGAAAGAGAGAGAGAGAGAGAGACAGAAAGAAAGAAAGAAAGAAAGAAAGAAAGAGAGAGATGAGAGAGAAAGAGAGAGAGAGAAAGAAAGAGAGAGATGAGAGAGAAAGAGAGAGAGAGACGTGAGAGAGAGAGAGAGAGAGAGAGAGAGAGCAAAAGTGCAAGGAAGAAAAAGTTAGAGAGAAGAGAAAAAACATAAATGTCTTCTTCCTGGCTAAGCATTTATCCCAAATCAAATGCACTTAAAGCACACACCCCAAATCAAACACCCAATGAAGCACCCTTAGTCTCCTCATTCATTTCACATACACCGTAATACAGAAACAAGGCCTTTACCAGTGCTAAAGACACCACAGAGGAAGAAAGTTCAAACTAGCAAAGAGATACAGTACAGTCATCCAACATTCAACAGAGTGAATTATGGGACATTTATGATCTTATTTGCTCTATATCCCTCTCTCCATCTCGCTCTCCCTCTCTCTCTCCCGGGGAGGCAGTAGAAATATGCCAGTAACAGTCGTGTTCATCCTTAACCAACTCTGGGATGTGAGCACCTGAGGAATATAAAGAGGGATTGTGTGAAACAGACATTTAGTCACCCAGGACAGAGGAAAGAATGAGAACGAAGGAGAGCGAAAATGAGGTAAAATATGTTGAGAATGACAAACTAGAATTAGTCATTCCTAAACTGAAATTGTATTCCAAAAGCAGGTACATCATGTAGATCAGATGACTTGTTTCCGAGCCTCAGCTTTTGGATGAAAAGTTATTTGGAACAAATTGTCATCCGACAATGTTTGTCCTATGTTGACCTTATAAGCCATAGGCCTAGCCATTGAAAACGATGAAGACAGAGTGACAGCAGACCATGATGGATGAAGTGTACTGTCTGTGTGAAACTGAAGGAGGTTAAGTGCAGAGCAGCAGTCCCTGGAGTAGCTTTAGACAAGAGACACTTTTCCCTGAAGTCTCAGTGCCATGTGAAAGCACACAGGTGTACACACACACACACACACACACACACACACACTTGTCAAATGACTTTATACACTGTTAATGATGTCATAAGGGACAAGGAAGTAGCCAGTGGAAGTGGGTCTCTTGGGGTGATTGACCTGTTGAGTAGTGACTCAGCAGGGTTTCGAGCAGTGGGACCTTTTGTGATTGATGACTCCAGAACAACAATGACTGTCAGTCACATGGAGTTAAGAAGGGAGAGAGGTGAGGGGCCCTGGGGGAAAATGGTGCTCTGGGTTCTAAAAGGCCATTAGCAGTAGCACACACCAATCATACACACTCCTCATATAAAGACAGCAAAAACTGTTCCCTTCAGTGAAGAACACAGATATGTACTCTCTGATTGTCTTTTCACTCATGTATCTTTCCTCTTGTGCTCCTTCCTGCTTTCTACACCTTCTCTTCTCCTCTGAGATTGTTCTTGAACCTCGCTATCAATCATCATGGAAGGTTTCACAGTGAAACGGAAGCGTTTACTGACAGTGTGAGGTGTTAGATGAAGTGTTATTCTCACATCCGCAACGCTTCCATGACACAAATAAAACCAACACTGTCTATCTTCTCAATCTCTCACATCCTGCCAGTCATCTCTGGCTGACTCCAAACTCTTATTAACTCAAGAGTCAACAGCTACAAAGTCAACTGCCTATGAAATTAAGTCGTAAATTCAATCTGCATTCTACCAACATCAACCTCTCTGAATGTAACAAATAGGACTGTACGCGTCTAATGTACTGGGGCTAATATGTTTACGTTTATTCTCTCTGTTATTATTGCTGCTCAAAGTGAGAAAGTGTGGGCTAAAGCAAGTGTTGCAGAGAGCAAAGCGTATTTTGACTCAGTCTAACGCCCCTCTTTCATCAAAAGCTCCACAACACCACCCCATTCTAATTACAACACCACAGAGCTGTGTACAAATTTGTTCCAAGTTAAATGACGCATTTCATCCACAAAATTACAAAACCTTCTTAACGTTGTTATTTCTTCAACAACAACCCCCCCACCCTCACCTCTCCCTTCTCTCCTTCTCTTTTACCCAGTATCACACACTCTGCCCCCCTCACCCCTAACAGCTACAGTACACAGTTAGTGATTTTCCAATCTTCATTAAATACATGGTCTTCATTAACGACACATTTATTAACACCAAATGGGAGCGGAGAGAGAGAGTGAGAGAAAGAGAGAGAGTAGAGAGAGAGAGAGAGAGATATAGAGAATGGCTGTGTTGTGATTACAATTACAGGCCACAGCACACCCAGATTCTCCCAAACAGCAGGGGAGAGTGGAGGAAACACACCCACCCATACACACACACACACACACGCACACACACACACACACACACACACACACACACACACACACACACACACGTAGGCAAGCTGGCACACAACACACTGATCACTATCCTGATGGGGGTGATGACAATAAAATGCAGATGCTATATCGGCCCGCAAATACAGGACTAGTAAAGGCCCAGTGCACCATATTTTTTTTCACCATTTATTCATATTTTTCAGCACCCTCAGCACCCCTCCTTCCTTCAGCAATTGCCAGGCCCCAGGGTGAGATGAAGGAGTGATAGCCAGGCCCAAGGGTGAGATGAAGGAGTGATAGCCAGGCCCCAGGGTGAGATGAAGGAGTGATAGCCAGGCCCCAGGGTGAGATGAAGGAGTGATAGCCAGGCCCAAGGGTGAGATGAAGGAGTGATAGCCAGGCCCAAGGGTGAGATGAAGGAGTGATAGCCAGGCCCCAGGGTGAGATGAAGGAGTGATAGCCAGGCCCAAGGGTGAGATGAAGGAGTGATAGCCAGGCCCCACGGATTAACTCATCCAGTCTTGACTCTCATCTGCCTTCTGGGGAAATCTCCATAGTAAGCAGTAACACACATAAATATAATGTACTTTACTGTCCTATTAACATTAGGCAAGAACATTATCAATGATGTCCCTCCTCAAAGAAATGTACATTTTTGTCATTTAGCAGACTCACTTATCCAGAGTGACTTAAGGCAGGGAGGGCATACATTTCCATACTTCTTCATAGTGATGCTCATGGGAATTGAACCCACAACCCTGGCATCACAAACATCATGCTCTACCATCTGAGCCACACAGGACCTTGAAAACCACACTAAAATCTACCACATGAAAACACACCAACTTGCTATGAATATTGATATATGGCTGGATAGATACATTTAAAGACCACCAAGATCATACTTCACAGTGATTATCATCATCTTCATCATCATCATCATCATCATCAACAACACAGACCAACAGAGAGAGAAAGCCTTCAAACCATTTTCAACACCACAGTAAGACGGCACTTTGATGAAGACCGCAGGGCAGACATGATTACATGTGACAAATCAACACCTACAGTAGCATGCCGTTGATGAAGACCGCAGAGCAGACATGATTACATGTGACAAATCAACACCTAGCATGCTGTCCATGTAGCATAGCGGAGTGTGAAGATGAAACTCCCTGAGGTGTGATGTGTCACCACTAGTATGCCGTGTGCCAGCGTTCCCTAGACTTTATAATTCCACTGAACCAACACCTCTCCCACCGCCACACCATCTCCCATCCTCCCAATCGCATCAAATCCGCCAATACAAACAACTCAATCTAAACCAGGCAGTTTCATCATGGCCATTCAGACTTTATTTGACTAGACTCTTCATTTAATCATGCTCACTTTTATGAGCCAATTCATATATTTTCATCACAGGTTTTTCACCTCTCTGTCTCTCCTGCGCCTCTGTGACGGATGGTAAGTAACCAGAGGAAAGAAAGAGTTTATTCTGTGGTTCACAACGACAGTCAGACAGGAAATGGAGGTGAACAGCTAAAACACTTGGTGGCAGCAGTGGGATCCAGGTCCTACAGAGGAAGTGGTGGATGATTTCTGAGTATGTTTTTATATAAGCGCGAAAGGCACTTCATGTGTGAGAGTTACATATGCTATAGGTTGTTGGCCTTGCCTGAGGGGAATACAATTACGGCTGTTAAATGTATTTAGAATTTCTCTTCAAGGCAAGGTCATATTTTGTCTGGACAGTTTCCACTTTATAGCTCTCTTTGAGCCAAGTGTTGTTTTGGGTCACCAGTGACGTACTTCAGTTCAGATACAAAAAAAGGCCTAAATACTTGCTGGGCTTATAATTGAATCATTAATGTATGCATGAGTCACATAAAGATAGAATAGAAAGTTGCAGCAACTTGAGCAGATGAGCAGACGATTATCCAGACAAACTGTTGAATCCAAGCATCAGTGAGTTAACTTTTTTGTCATCTTCACCGGAGTTGAAAAACAGCAGTCTGCAGCGTTTAGCAAGCTTCTTTTTGGCTGCTGGGCTCAGTCAGAGCAGCCAATGAAGAAGTGGAAGAGATCAAGGCTTCTGTTACAGAAATGAAAGAATGACGATGGGGTGGATTGTGTGAACACAAGAAGGGTAATGGAAGGGAGAGGAGACAGGCTGAGGGATGTATGATGTGGGGAAACAGAATGGCTTTTAGATGTGGGAAAACAGAACAGAGACAAAGAGGGCTTTTAGGAGAACTGAAGGTGAACTCAAGGCAACCTCATTCTAAAATACCACCAGCCATTAGGCAAATTAAGAGATGACTAAAGAGGGATGGATGGAGGGAGGGAGGGAGGGAGGGAGGGAGGGAAGCTGGGTAGGATTTAAAAGCCTTACATCCAGCAGAAGTAAGACTACTAGTGATTGGGTTTAGATGTTATCATTGGGCCTTAGTCTGGCTACCACAGGAGTTCATGGCTCGCCAATCTAATGTGTGTGACTTTGTATAACAGCTTACACATCCCGTTTTTCCTTTGCTACAGCAGGCTTAGCTTAAACATCCAAACATACACACAGAAACACCAACAAGTTGATAAAACAGTTTTTGTTCTGAGCAGAATTCACGGCTGCACCTCTAAGGATGCATAAGGATGCATTTGTTCCTTAAACCAACTGATGCTGACACACCGAAACTAGCCCCATCCTGCACAAAACATCCCAGGCTCATTTGTTGATTGTTGCTTTTCCTCTGAGGCTTCTCCAGTGTAATGAGCTATAGGACCTGTTTGTCCGGCGCTGAGCCCCACCAGTACAGTACCATCCTTAACTCTCTGATTGATCACATTACAGTTAATTAAATATCGGCAGATCGCTCCAGTCCAAAGCTTGGCCATTAAAGTTTACACGCTGGACACATTTATCACTTCCTGTTGGACACATTCATCACTTCCTGTGTCTCTTTTATCACGCCGACTCATCGCCGCTTCCTGTGTGTCAAACAGCAGTTGATAAACGCCCAAACCACTCATCTTCTCCCTTCTTTTTCTCTATCTCTTTCCATTATCTCCCCCATAGCTCGTTGTGCTTTCTCTGTCCCTGCCTTTCATTTGAATTAAACTTGACAGCTCCAATGAAAGACTACGCAACGCGGTGAAGCACCGGCCCTTTTCAGTTATTCTTTCGTCCGCTTGTAACTGACAGGATGTGAAAGGGGATCAGGCAAGGGGAGAATGACAGGGATGAACATACAGAGGACAGGATAAATACAACACAGACAGACGTTCCCTGAGAGAGGCGTTGTGACACTCTAATAAACTCCCATAATGCCGATGGACAGGATGATGTTCTGTGCCTGTCAATAATGCAAAGCACTCCCCTATTTTTAGCCAGGACTTAGTGTGCTCCGATGATCCCAAGGGTCGTTTGAAAGGACAGTGGAAGAGACCAACTAAACACATTGGGGGTGTGCACATTGTTGCCCACTGGGGTAGTTATACTGTAATGCGTTACAAATGCATTCAGTTTCACAAGCCAAAATAAAAGACGACAAGCAAATGACCTCCGGGCAAATGCAATACGCCTCCTGAAAACGAGAGGTCCTATTTATTTGGGGAACAGAGCCCAGAGGTGGTGAAAGTATAGTTAAAAGCCAGACTGTGATTTAACACAGCAGATAAAACACTCAGACACTTGATGATTACTTAGCAAGGACGGCCCCTTCCTATAAATGATTCTGCTTTCTGCAGGGCGAGACGGGAAGCTAGTCTGGAGATAGAACCTCTTTCTGCAGGGCGAGATGGGAAGCTAGTCTGGAGATAGGACCCCTTCTGCAGGGCGAGATGGGAAGCTAGTCTGGAGATAGGACCTCTTTATGCAGGGCGAGATGGGAAGCTAGTCAGGAGATAGGACCTCTTTCTGCAGGGCGAGATGGGAAGCTAGTCAGGAGATAGGACCTCTTTCTGCAGGGCGAGATGGGAAGCTAGTCTGGAGACCTATTTTTTTCCATCAGGCTCTTTAAACACCAAACCTCAGGACAAGGCCCCTTTTGAGTGAGTGAAATCCACACTCATGTGTTAATGTTCCTCAGCCACTCTCTGACAGAACCTCAATATCGCTAAAGTACCCTGTATCATCAGGTGAGGCTTTTTACGATGGGTACATTAGTCTAGAGTATGGCAGAATGACATCAGCCCGAGGACTCGACCTGTCTCGGCTTGTATTAATGGGAGAGGTAGTTTCATGACGACAGTGGCCCTGGCCACATAAAAGGGTCACACCAATAACAGGGTGAGTGTCTGTCTCCACTGACCCAGAAAGAGGTCAAAATCAATGAAATCATTTCTGTAACTTATGACAAAGGAAGTCCATTGTCTGTTTATTTGGAGCAAAACAGAGTTGAAGAGTTGCTGTTTTGTAAAATCTCTTTCAGTCCAGCAGCAGAACCAATAAGACGTCAGTATTTTCTATTTTATTTCCTGTTTACCATACTTGTTTCATCATCTGTGTATTTGGATGATTCACTCAAGGCAAAATATATCAGAACTTTCGGAATGATGGTTGTAGGCAGAAATAAGACTCATAGTAAGCCAGATCACACTGGGACACTTTTTGGACGAAGTCAAACTTCAGTATCCTCTCTAAGCTCAGGGCTCATGAATTACTTAGAGAGAGGGAAAACTCACACGGTAGCTACATCTGGATTACACAATACATTTTCTCACAGAGATTGCATCATTACAGTGCTTATAGCTTCTTAATGTTGAATAAGCTCATCACACAAGGGATTCACACAACACAACTACTGCATAAGACATCGTGACGCACTAGAGCTCCAGTCCGCCGCATATCGATCTTATTATCATCACACTGATTACAGAGCGATTACACTCCTCGTCCCAATTAACACACTGAATTAAAGAAATCCTTCGTAATGCAGGTGGCGCTTGTTATCGCTGTGGTCCTGACCTCTCATAACACCGGAGCAGTCAGATGTAATTAATGTGAATAGATGCATTGCAGTAAAGGAGCTTTTTGGATGCCTGGGGTGGACTACAAAGTAGACACTGGCAGCAGCAGTGACAATGCAGAAGCAGTGATGAGGGAGGGTCGAGGCACAGAGTCAGATGCAGAGAGATTTTAAATATGAATGGAGAAATCACAGCTCATTTCACACACATCTTTACAGACACATCATGCCAGGCTGCAGGCACTCAAGGTCTGCCCTCAATCACTCTAGTGATAAACACCTTCACACAGAGTCAGACGCTGCTCTCGCCCTGGGCTCAGAGAGAGAGAGGGAAAAATAGGGAAGGGGAAAGGGGTAGGGGAGAGGGGGAGAAGGAGATAGGGGGAAGGGATAGAGGTAAGAGGATACAACAAAATCTAAGAGGGAAGTCTCTCTCTCTCTCTCTTACACAGAAGGTTGGTGGCACCTTAATTGGGGAGGACGGGCTTGTAGTAATGGCTGGAGCGAATTAATTAATTGGTTTCCATGTGTTTGATGCCATTCCATTTGCTCCGTTTTAGCCATTATTATAAACCATCCTCCCCTCAGCGGCCTCCACTGCTCTCTCACTGTCTGCATCTCTGTCCGTCTCTCTGTCTCTCCTCTCCACCCATTTCCTTCTCTCCTTCACCCTATCCTCTATAACTCTGTCTCTCAGTCTGAATCTCCCTACCTGTCCCTTTCCCTCTGGACTCTGTCTCTCCCTACCTTTAAATGTCAATGGCACTGAGTTCAACTAAGGTATGCTGTCCTGGTGCTGCTCCCGTTACAAGTGAAGGATGTTAAGTCCTGTACACCAACCTCCTCTGTAGCATATCTAGATGGAACAGACATGTGTTTTCTCTCTCTGACCTCACGTATTTGGTCGTAAGGGCAGCAGGTAGCCTCAGGGTTAGAGCATTGGGCCAGTAACTGAAAAGTCACAGGTTCAAATCGAAGAGCTGACAAGGTGAAAAAAATCTGTTGCTGTGCCCTTGAGCAAGGCCCTTTGCTCCAGCGGCATGTGTGTATGATTCCCACAACCTAACCCATGCATCTACCACCCCTTTAACTACATCACCATCAAAGCTAGATAAATAATCACACTTATCACCATACTGTATATCACCCTTCTGTAATTGCATTTCCTATCACTCTAAAATATATGTAATTACCGTGTACCTAAACATCTCTCACCCATCAAATATAAATATCATGTTTAATTTATCTGCTTTGGTCCACTGACATATCATACCTGATCTGAGATCATTTAGAGTCATCCTGTTATGACATGCCCAGTGATTCATAGTCATTCTGTTATGACATGCCCAGTGATTCATAGTCATCCTGTTATGACATGCCCAGTGATTCATAGTCATCCTGTTATGACATGCCCAGTGATTCATAATCATCCTGTTATGACATGCCCAGTGATTCATAATCATCCTGTTATGATATGCCCAGTGATTCATAGTGATCCTGTTATGACATATCCAGTGATTCATAGTCATCCTGTTATGACATGCCCAGTGATTCATAATCATCCTGTTATGACATGCCCAATGATTCAGAGTCATCCTGTTATGACATATCCAGCGATTCATAATCATCCTGTTATGACATGCCCAGTGATTCATAATCATCCTGTTATGATATGCCCAGTGATTCATAGTGATCCTGTTATGACATGCCCAGTGATTCATAATCATCTTGTTATGACATATCCAGTGATTCATAGTCATCCTGTTATGACATATCCAGTGATTCATAATCATCCTGTTATGACATATCCAGTGATTCATAATCATCTTGTTATGACATATCCAGTGATTCATAGTCATCCTGTTATGACATATCCAGTGATTCATAATCATCCTGTTATGACATGCCTTATGATTCATAATCATCCAGTTATGACATATCCAGTGATTCATAATCATCCTGTTATGACATGCCTAGTGATTCATAATCATCCAGTTATGACATGCCCAGTGATTCATAATCATCCTGTTATGACATGCCCAGTGATTCATAATCATCCTGTTATGACATGCCCAGTGATTCATA
>QNTS01007200.1:22357-33752 GCA_003317085.1 Hucho hucho
TCATCCTGTTATGACATGCCCAGTGATTCAGAGTCATCCTGTTATGACATGCCCAGTGATTCAGAGTGTGTGTGCATGAACGAACATAGGCAGATGTATGCATATGCACAGGCAGGCACACACACACACGCACACACACACACACACGCACACACACGCACACTGTATTGTTCAAGATTTTAATTATATCACAATGCAATTAAAGATTGTGTCTTGTTTTCTGGGTGTGTTCTTGATAAAGTGAGCTTCCTGTGCAAAATCTGTGTAATTAGTTTATTGTTGCATAACGATTGGTAGAGGACAGTAATTACACTGTAATTAATTGGACAGCAGATCACCTCACTTTTTCTGATTGGCCACTGGACCTGATCTCTCAGCCTGTGATTAGCTTATACCTACCACCTTGACCCCTGACCCCCGCCCTCAGGGTAGTTGGTGACAGTGATGTGTTGTATGTCTGACAGTCAGATCCATGCAACGCCATATTATATTGAGTCTCACTGTGGTTAATGACATAATATTACATGGTACATAGCACTGTCAAGCAATTCATCATCATATACATTTTCAATCTAGGTCTATGTAAATAGGCGGATGCTTCACTGCAGAACGCAGAGTCACTTCTAACGATCAATTGAAATGAATAGAAATAATGAATAAGAAAGCAAAACAGGACCTGGGGAAAAGATGGGGAGGATTGTGCTGAGGGGTGGTAGTAAAGGAATTCTCTCTTCTCCTCCATCCCTCTTTCCTTCCTTCCTCTTCCCAAGCCCTAGGCTCCTGCTCCCCTTCTCTTTCTCTCCCCTTCTCTCCCTCTCTCCGGTCCCTCTCTCCATAGTTGTAGACCATAGCAATCTATCACCATTACTGTATTCCATTTTCCTCCTTTCTGCCTTTCTCTTTCCATCTTTCTCACTCCCACATCTATCTCCTACCATCTTCTACACCCCCGACTAATCTCCTACCATCTTCTACACCCCCGTCTATCTCCTACCATCTTCTACACCCTTGTCTATCTCCTATCATCTCCTACACCCCGTCTATCTCCTACCATCTTCTACACCCCCGTCTTTCTACTACCATCTTCTACACCCCAGTCTATACCCCCCTCTTTCTCCTACTGCCCCCCCCACGCTACACTCCAGGGTTGTCAGTTCGTTGGGTCTTTGATTTACATGTTAGGGAACATGTGGAAATTACATTAGCCGCAATAACATGAGCAATAAAAAACCCGGACAGAGATAGATAGCTGAGCTAATGAAGCAAAAGTGGGGCTCTGATAGTGAGCTCCCCACACATCCCAGAGGGGAGATCCGGGGTAGATCTGTGAGTTTCTCCCGCTTATTTCATTCAATTTAGAAAGATTAGTGCCAACAGTTGAAGCTGATTTGAAAACTATATATGATTGATTTCAGCGCTGGTTGTGTATAAGGAGTGGAGTTTTTCCTAATCAGTTCACTTGGTCAGGAAAACCTCCAGGCCCTAATTATGTCAAACTAGTCATATGATTAAGGCTAGGCTGGAGACATGGACTGAGGTAGCGGGTACATGGACTAAGGTAGTGAATACATGGACTGAGGTAGTGGGTACATGGACTGAGGTAGTGGGTACATGTACTGAGCTAGTGAATACATGGACTGAGGTTGTGGATACATGGACTGAGGTTGTGGATACATGGACTGATGTAGTGTATACATGGACTGAGATAGTGGATACAAGGACTGACGTAGTGGATACATGGACTAAGGTAGTGGATACAAGGACTGAGGTGGTGGATACATGGACTGAGGTAGTGGATACATGGACTGACATAGTGGATACATGGACTGAGGTAGTGGATACATGGAGTAAGGTAGTGAATACGTGGACTGAGGTAGTTACAGTATATGATTGCTGTTGAAATAAGCTATACATTTCCTCTACAGTAGAGCCTGTAGGCCAGGACACTCATAACAATAATGGTGAATGCCTGGGAGAGCAATACTACAATTTATAGTCACTCTCCGTGAGTTTCTACAGGTGTGCTATCATAATTTGAATAGTTCCTCACGGCAGAAAACGAATCCTGCAGCAACAGGAAATGTCAAATATTATGTGGATTATAATTCATGGGTATTTTTGTAGTAGGGATTGATACATTTTTTGTTATGGCAAATCAAGTCTGAAATGTTCAAGAGGAAATTACAAACTTTAGAAGCCTTTTTAAACCTTGAATACAGTACAAGTTTGCATGTCCAGCCTCGCAGGAACATTCTCTGCGAAAAGTGATCTGTGAACCATATAGTCAACAAAGCCAAATGATTTCTCTTTAGGATGGCTGCTGCTTTCTTGGCCCTTGTGTAAGAACTGTATGTTCCATCCTCCCGCCCAGTGAAATCCTTTAGTGAGCTTCAGTTGATGGAGGTACATCTATGTGTGGCTCAAGGACTGAGAGAGAAATAAGAAAGGAATAATAAAATGGGACGTGTGGTACAAGGGACGTGTGGTCAGTAAGGAGTGTGTGGGAGAGCGCTGTGGTGTCCTGAGCTGCATTTGTGTGCGTCTGTGCTTGCTTGCTTGCTTGCATGTGTGTGTGTATGAATGAATGAGTGTGTGTGTGTGTGTGTGTGTGTGTGTGTGTGTGTGTGTGTGTGTGTGTGTGTGTGTGTGTGTGTGTGTGTGTGTGTGTGTGTGTGTGTGTGTGTGTGCGCGTGTGCGTGTGTGTATGTGTATGAGAGAGCGTTTGTGCTTGCTCTGTCGATGAGAATTGCCTGAATTTGGAATTTAAAGCCTCCATCTGTTGCGCTAATGTTATGAGATGTGTTGAAGTTAAAGCAAGAGCCTCTCCCATTTCTTCTCACAGCAGCAGTGAAGGCTGGGAAATATGCGAGAGGAGATTACATTGAAGTGTAGCTTTCAGTGTTTCCGGCCTATCTTGAAGGACTGAGCGGGGTGGAAATGAGACTGAGTAGCCTGAAGCGCCCTGAGTTATCATGGGAGAGAGAGAGAGAGAGAGAGAGAGAGAGAGAGAGAGAGAGAGAGAGAGAGAGAGAGAGAGAGAGAGAGAGAGAGAGAGAGAGAGAGAGAGAGAGAGAGAGTTTCTGTGAAACTCAAACATTGGAGGAGTCTGGAGGAGGAAAGTGTTGCAGATAACAGGGAAGTGGAAAAAAAGAGTGTAACGAGAAAGACCTAAACTTTCAGAAGCCAGAGTGATAGACTGGGTGGCTGATTTTAAATACAGATGTAGGATCTTAATTTGAACCAGTTTGCTACAGCAGGAAAATAATCCTGCAGCAACAAGAAATGTGAATTATTATGTGGATTATAATTATTTTTGTAGGGGTTGATACCTTTTTTTGTCATTTCAAAGTTGGAATTACAAACTTCAGAAGCCTTTTTAAACCTTAAAGACACTATAGTGTGATCAAATTTAGATCTGTATAAACTGGAAGCCTTGAGAGCCTGTATAATAATTATAAAGAAACACAGACACACACACACACCGATACGCTCCGCATAATTGCTACCTATTTCTGTAGCATTGTAACATATACAGTACATTTTCTGCAACATTCTATCATCATCTAAATCACTTGCATCTATATGGACTGACCCATACATATGCTGCAATAGACTGGTCTAAACCAATCAGGGACACTCATCATATCTGGCATAATTTCAGTAAACCATTAGTTGTACTGTAGCATTTCCAATAAGCACATTAGTCCACAGTAGAGCGCTTCCTCCTACTGAATGACTCATATAGACTTATGGCATCAGTCAGACAAGCACTCAATGTACACAATCGTCAGTAAATGGTATTGCTTTTATCTTAATGCTTTAGTTCAAGGTCTTACTGATACAACCAAATGACAAACAACTTAAGGCTACTTTTACTCACTAAGGGTTATATTCAGAGGGGAATAACACATACAAACACTCCACTCCAGGTCAAATCTTTTATCATCCCGTTATCTTTTTAATTCTACCTTTCATTTGACCTTTTATGTGTCGTTCGCTCTGTTGGCGGACTTCCAAATGTAAAGTTGTCTGTGCTGTCTAAAGTGAATGCAAGTGAAGTGTTCAGTATGCTTTAGATTAGAGACGATAAATTGTCAGAACCAGGGGGACTCACTAAGTGGGCATACAGAGTAGTCGCTACGTCGAATCAAAGTCCTTTTTTACTAGATTAAAGAAGAATCAACTTTTACATTTTCAAAAAAGCATAACTCCACCCTGAGATGTGCAGTATTTCTGTATTTCAATTATTTATAAGTATTTTGTAATATGTATTACTCTGGGCTGGACTACACTCCAATGTATTTTGTAACAAGATACTTTGTGAGCTGTCATTTTTTTATAGCGGTTGACCATCTTGTGGCAAACTTTCACCATGTATTGATATCAGAAGTCCGATGGCACTATGGTCTGATAAGACCATCTGCTAAATTAACTAAATATAAATGTATACTGTATGTAAAAATGAACAATTGCAAAGCATGCTGAATATTATTCTAATGGACTCCGCCCCTAAACAAGGCCAATAATAACACCCAGTATGCTTTGCAGTTCATTTTGGTTACGTTCATTTTAAAATATACAGTTGAAGTCGAAAGTTTACATACACTTGGAGTCATTAAAACTTGTTTTTCAACCACTCCACAAATTTCTTGTTAACAAACTATAGTTTTGGCAAGTCGGTTAGGACACCTACTTTGTGCATGACACAAGTAATTTTTCCAACAACTCTTTACAGTTAGATTATTTCACTTATAATTCACTGTATCACAATTCCAGTGGGTCAGAAGTTTACATACACTAAGTTGACTGTGCCTTTAAACAGCTTGGAAAATCCCAGAAGATGATGTCATGGCTTTAGAAACTTCTGTTAGTCTAATTGACATCATCTGAGTCAATTGGAGGTGTACCTGTGGATGTATTTCAAGGCCTACCTTCAAACTCTGTGCCTCTTTGCTTAACATCATGGGGAAATCAATAGAAATCAGCCAAGACACCAGAAAAAAATTGTAGACCTCCAGAAGTCTGGTTCATCCTTGGGAGCAATTTCCAAACGCCTGAAGGTACCACGTTTATCTGTACAAACAATAGTACACAAGTATAAACACAATGGGACCATGCAGACGTCATACTGCTCAGGAAGGAGACGCGTTCTGTCTCCTAGAGATGAACGTACTTTGGTGCGAAAAGTGCAAATCAATCACAGAACAACAGCAAAGGACCTTGTGAAGATGCTGGAGGAAACAGGTACAAAAGTATCTATATCACAGTAAAACGAGTCCTATATCGACATAACCTGAAAGGCCGCTCAGCAAGGAAGAAGCCACTGCTCCAAAACCGCCATAAAAATTCCAGACTATGGTTTGCAGTTGCACATGGGGCCAAAGATCGTGCTTTTTGGAGAAATGTCCTCTGGTCTGATGAAACAAAAATAGAACTGTTTGGCCATAATGACCATCATTATGTTTGGAGGAAAAAGTGGGAGGCTTGCAAGCTGAAGAACACCATCTCAACCGTGAAGCACGGGGGTGGCAGCATCATGGTGTGGGGGTGCTTTGCTGCAGGAGGGACTGGTGCACTTCACAAAATAGATGGCATCATGAGGCAGGAAAATTATGTGGATATATTGAAGCAACATCTCAAGACATCAGTCAGAAAGTTAAAGCTTGGTCACAAATGGGTCTTCGAATGGACAATGACCCCAAGCATACTTACAAAGTTGTGGCAAAATGGCTTAAGGACAACAAAGTCAAGGTATTGGAGTGGCCATCACTAAGCCCTGACCTCAATACTATAGAAAATGTGTGGGCAGAACTGAAAAAGCATGTGCGAGCAAGGAGGCCTTACAAACCTGATTCAGTTATACCAGCTCTGTCACGAGGAATAGGCCAAAATTCGCCAAACTTATTGTGGGAAGCTTGTGGAAGGCTACCTGAAAGTTTGACCCAAGTTTAACATTTTAAAGGCAATGCTACCAAACACTAATTGAGTGTATGTAAACTTCTGACCCACTGGGAATGTAATGACATAAATAAAACCTGAAATAAATCATTCTCTCTACTATTGTTGCTGTTTGGGCTGTGTAGTTGCAAATGTATTTCTGTGTTTTAAAATACAAAATATTTGTAGTTTATTTTGATACATTGATCTTTATAGTATTTTGTAATTATATTTTATCATTTTTGCCCATCCCTGTCTCCACCTATGCATTTTGAATCATAATGTAAAATAAATAAGCCTTATTTATCCTGAAATATCTCTCTTTAGCTTCCATTCAGAAAAGTCAACTTCTTCTGCTTAGCCTTGCACTTCCTGTGGACAGACTAGAA
Organism: Hucho hucho; assembly: GCA_003317085.1. NCBI lineage: Eukaryota > Metazoa > Chordata > Actinopteri > Salmoniformes > Salmonidae > Hucho > Hucho hucho. The sequence continues at coordinate 28,684 of QNTS01007200.1, forward strand.
GCAGGAGTCTGTATCTCCTCCAGTGTTGGGGGTAACGCGTTACAAAAGTAACGTAATCAGATTACTTTTATGAGTAACTGAGTCAAGTAAAACATTACTTTTTCAAATTGGGTAACATTATTAGTTACTTGGTCAAACACAATGCGTTACTTTCAGAATCCATTTTTCAAGTTTTAATGTCACATGCACAAGTACAGTAAAATGCCTAACCCCAACAATGCAGTAATCAATAACAATTAAAGCGTAGTAAGCGCAGCATATATGATGATTGTATATTGTGAATGGGTGTGTGTAGAGTCAGTATAAATGTATGAGTGTGTGTGCAAATGATGGAGTGAGTGTTTGTGTGTGTATTGGAGTATCAGTGTGCGTAGTGTGTAGGGCTCTGTGAGTGTGCATAGAGACTATAATAATAAAATACAAAAGGTCAGCTATTTAGTTAGCTTTTTGCAGTCTTATGGCTTGGGGATAGAAGCTGTTCAGGAGCCTGTTGGTGTCAGACTTGGTGTGACGGTACTGCTTGCCGGGTGGAAGCAGAGATTAACCGTCTATGGCTTGGGTCTATGGCCACTCACTACTTGTAGCTGTATAGTCCATTTGTTTGTGTTGTTGATCTTGGCTAGCTTAATATTCCGGTTGCTAGCTAGGACTCACTCACATGGCTGCTACAATATAATGTTTTTCTAAGTAGTGAGAACGCTCAGGAGCAGGCAACTTGAAAAGTAATATTTAGACATTGTTACGACGAACAAGTCGGTCCCTCTCCTTGTTCGGGTGGTTTTCGGCGGTCGACGTCACCGGCTTTCTAGCCATCGCCGATCCATTTTTCATGTTCCATTTGTTTTGTCTTTGTTTTACACACATGGTTTCAATTCCCAAATTACATGTTCATTATTTAACGCTCTGCTTTCCCCATGTTTTGTGCGTGATTGTTTGTTGGTTTCTTTGCCGAGTTCTACGGCTGGATATTTTGCCCGTGTGGTTTTAAGGGCACATTGGATTTTGATATTCCTTTTCCGCATTTTATTAAAATACGTTGTTCACTCATATCTACTTTCCTGCGCCTGACTTCTACACCAGCTATACACACCGGCACTATAAAACAAGCAGACAACAAGAAAATTGCATTTGAAAAAGGTCCAGTTTTTGCCGTGAGCCAATGGGTAAACCAAGATAACCACAGACTGTTTTCCTCCAAGGCTGGCGCCGCCGCTGGTGTTCTATCTAATATTGTCTGTGAGAATAACCAGAACTGGCGGCTCGAGAGAAAGATGTTGGCTTACAGTATTTATTATGGCAAATGAAGCAGCCCACATTTAGTGAATCACTTGTAGACTAGCACAGGAAAGCAACGCCACAGATGAAATGAGAAACTGGTGATCAAACCTGAGTTAGTAAGACTATCTTTGGTAGATTGCGCGAGGCTCGCATTGCGCCCTACAACAATCAAACAAATGGTGACTGAGATTTTTTTCATTAAAGTAATGCAAAGTAATATAGCTACTATTGAATGCTGAGTGGCTGACAGCCATGGTATATCAGACCGTATACCACAGGTATGACAAAACATTTATTTTTACCGCTCTAATTACATTTGTAACCGTTTTTTAATAACAATAAGACACCTTAGGAATTTGTGGTATATGGCCAATATACCATGGCAAAGGGCTGTATCTGTGCATAAGAACAGCCCTTAGCCGTGTATTGGCCATATACCACACCCCCTCTTGCCTTATTGTTTAAAAATAACATGTTACTTTCCACACAAAGTAATATTGTAAAGTAACACGTTACTTTTGTTAAATGTAATGAGTAATATATAGTATATTACTTTTGCAAGTAACTAATGACAACTCCTCCCACTTCTTCTTCTGTGGTTCACTAATCCGTCAGGAGACAAAACACGAGTTGGTAGACAGAGAAAAATATCTAATTACAAAGATGATTTGGCTCATCTGTGTGGTTCAGTGAGGAAGCAGATTGCATTTCAGTACGTCTTTAATAAATGAGTTTGGGAACAACGGCAGAATGATGGCTCCTTTGTCTCTGTGCTCAAGACAGGGTCTACATAATGCTACAGTACAAAGTATTCAGACCCAATGACTTTTTCCATATTTTGTTATGTTACAGCCTCATTCTAAAATGGATTAAAAAAAAATCCTCATCTATCTACTCACAATAACCCATAATGACAAAGTGAAGAAACAGAAATACCTTATATGCATAAGTATTCAGACCCTTTGCTATGAGACTCGAATTTAGCTCAGGTGAATCCTGTTTCCACTGATAATCCTTGAGATTTTTCTACAACTTATTGGAGTCCACCTGTGGTAAATTCAATTGGTTGGACATGATTTGGAAAGGCACACACCTGTCTATATAAGGTCCCAAGGTTGACAGTGCATGTCAGAGCAAAAAACCAAGCCATGAGGTCAAATAAATTGTCCATAAAACTCAGAGACACGATTGTGTCAAGGAACAGATCTGGGGAAGGGTACCAAAAAATGTCTGCAGAATTGAAGGTCCCCAAGAACACAGTGGCCTCCATCATTCTTAATTGGAAGAAGTTTGGAACCACCAACACTCTTCCTAGGCCTTTATGGTAGAGTGGCCAGACGGAAGCCACTCCTCAGCAAAAGGCACATGACAGCCTGCTTGGAGTTTGCCAAAAGGCACCTAAAGGACTCAGACCATGAGAAACAAGATTCTCTGGTCTGATGAAACCAAGATTGAACTCTTTGGCCTGAATGCCAAGCGTCACGTCTGGATGAAACCTGGCACCAAGCAGGGACTTGGAGACTAGTCACTATCGAGGGAAAGACGAACGGAATGAAGTACAAAGAGATCCTTGATGAAAACCTGCTCCAGAGCACTGAGGACCTCAGACTGGGTCGAAGATTCACCTTCCAACAGGACAATGACCCTAAGCACACAGCCAAGACAAATAAGAAGTGGCTTCGGGACAAGTCTCTGAATGTCCTTGAATGGCCCAACCAGAGCCCGGACTTGAACCTGATCGAATATCTCTGGAGAGACCGGAAAATAGCTGTGCAGCGACGCTACCCATCCAACCTGACAGAGCTTGAGAGAATCTGCAGAGAAGAATGGGAGAACCTCCCCAAATACAGGTGTGCCAAGCTTGTAGCATAATACCCAAGAAGACTCAAGGCTGTAATTGCTGCCAAAGGTGCTTTAAAAAAGTACTGAGTAAATGTCATATTTCAGATTTTTGTATTTAATACATTTGCAAAAATGTATAAAAACCTGTTTTTGCTTTGTCATTACTGTGTGTAGATTGATTATGAAAAAAATAAACAATTTAATACATTTTAGAATAAGGCTGTAACATAACAAAATGTGGAAAAATTCAAGGGGTCAGAATACTTTCCGAATGCACTGTATATACTGTGTACTATAGCTGATCACATATTGAGTTTGAGTGGTAGCATGAGAGATTGGTGAAGAGAGAGAGAGAGAGAGAGAGAGAGAAAGCAATTTGAGGCACTGCCCAGGGGTCAAAGTCCAGTCCTCCACAAAATGGCAGAGCACATGAGGGATGGTTTTTAATTACCAGTCAGAGAAATAAAGAAAAGGAATGAACGACTCTAAAGAGGAGAGGCATCGGTCTGCCTCGGAACAGACCTGATATTTCTCTCTCTCTCGCAAAAATGTTATTTTGTTTCTTTTTAATAAATTTTTTAAAGCTATGTCTTTGAACTCCTGGGTTCTGAAGGAATATAGACACAGCGGTACCTGTTCAAAACATCTGTTAGTGTATTAAAAGCAACCCTCTAGCCTCTCCCATCTTTTCCTACACTCATTAACTTAGTTTTCAAAGGTACAGTCTTTAGGGCATCTCTAATCCAATATGTTTTTTTCAACATCTTAATACAAAATCTTTAATGACTGTAAATTAACATGCCAGATAGGTACCATTTATACTCTGTGACTGGAAATATGTTAATTCAATTAATTGAATCACCGGCGGGACAAGTTATTACACTGTCAGGGCTGAAACACAGTGGGTTCAATGTTGGAATGTCCATTTGAATGTTCCAACAATCCCCAGTCGAACCAATGACTAAGAATGGGACAGAATTTTGCTACAAAAGCCCATATCAGGCTACATTCCATCACGTTACAAAACAATAAATCATCACTGTCACACCCTGATCTGTTTCACCTGTCTTTGTGCTTGTCTCCACCCTCCTCCAGGTGTCGCTCATCTTCTCTATTATCCCCAGTGTATTTATAACTGTGTTCTCTGTTTGACTATTGCCAGTTTGTTTTGTTCGTCAAGCCTACCAGCATTTTTCTTCTGATCTGGATTACCGACCTCTGCCTGCCCTTGACCTGTTGTTTTGCCTGCCCCCTGTTCTAGTAATAAACTTGTTACTTCAACACCGTCTGCATCTGGGTCTTCCCTAAAACATGATAATCACTATACATGAATTGACACATTATGCAGGTTTAATACTTTTCTAATGCTATCTATCCACCATCGACTCCTAGTCTGCTGTATGGTGAGGAGGAGCCGCTACCCACTAGGTGCTAACCGCTAGGCGCTACCCAATAGGGTAATGAGAGGCTGTTTAATGCTCTCTATCCACCATTCAGCCCTAGCCTGCTATATGGTGAGAAGGGAGCCACTAACCGCTAGGCGCTACCCGCTAGGCTAATGACAGGCTGTTTGTCATTAGCAGTGTGTGGAGGAGTGTTACTCTAGCTCTCTGTCTCCCATTCAGACCGACAGCACGACGGAGGCTAATTAATCACAACACATTAGCCCCACTGTGTGTTTGCTCGTATCTGTTTACTCTGCGCCATTACGAGGATCCTCAGACGCTCATCACTTACCAGACAGTCCCACCCAGATAGAAGACTCCTGCTGTTAGCTACCAGTGAATAGGGAGGGACAGAGCGTCTGTCTGAAATAGGATACTTATCAAATAAAATAAAGTAAATGTACAGTATATCACAAAAGTGAGTACACCCCTCACATTTTTGTAAATATTTGAGTATATCTTTTCATGTGACAACACTGAAGAAAGGACACTTTGCTACAATGT
>QNTS01007200.1:34089-48947 GCA_003317085.1 Hucho hucho
GAAATAGACGTATGAGTGCTGCCAGCATTGCTGCAGAGGTTGAAGGGGTGGGGGGTCAGCCTGTCAGTGCTCAGACCATACGCCGTACACTGCATCAAATTGGTCTGCATGGCTGTCGTCCCAGAAGGAAGCCTTTTCTAAAGATGATGCACAAGAAAGCCCGCAAACAGTTTGCTGAAGACAAGCAGACTAAGGACATGGATTACTGGAACCATGTCCTGTGGTCTGATGAGACCAAGATAAACTTATTTGGTTCAGATTGTGTCAAGCGTGTGTGGCGGCAACCAGGTGAGGAGTACAAAGACAAGTGTGTCTTGCCTACAGTCAAGCATGGTGGTGGGAGTGTCATGGTCTGGGGCTGCATGAGTGCTGCCGGCACTGGGGAGCTACAGTTCATTGAGGGAACCATGAATGCCAACATGTACTGTGACATACTGAAGCAGAGCATGATCCCCTCCCTTCGGAGACTGGGCCGCAGGGCAGTATTCCAACATGATAACGACCCCAAACACACCTCCAAGACGACCACTGCCTTGCTAAAGAAGCTGAGGGTAAAGGTGATGGACTGGCCAAGCATGTCTACAGACCTAAACCCTATTGAGCATCTGTGGGGCATCCTCAAACGGAAGCTAGAGGAGTGCAAGGTCTCTAACATCCACCAGCTCCGTGATGTTGTCATGGAGGAGTGGAAGAGGACTCCAGTGGCAACCTGTGAAGCTCTGGTGAACTCCATGCCCAAGAGGGTTAAGGCAGTCCTGGAAAATGATGGTGGCCACACAAAATATTGACACTTTGGGCCCAATTTGGACATTTTCACTTAGGGGTGTACTCACTTTTGTTGCCAGCGGTTTAGACATTAATGGCTGTGTGTTGAGTTATTTTGAGAGGACAGCAAATTTACACTGTTATACAAGCTGTATACTCACTACTTTACATTGTAGCAAAGTGTCATTTCTTCAGTGTTGTCACATGAAAAGATATACTCAAATATTTACAAAAATGTGAGGGGTGTACTCACTTTTGTGATATACTGTATGTGTGATGGTGTTTAGTGAGCCCAGATATTTTATTGAATCTAGTTATATAGAAATATTTTGCCTGAGGGTGTTTGTCAGGTCACGATTATTGGTTTTGATTGAACATGGCACCAATATTACTGTATCTATGTAATGGAGGTTAACAGGACTGTGCATACCATAGAACCGGGGTATTCAAATCTTACCCTACGAGATCCGGACTACTGCTGGTTTTCTGTTCTACCTGAAAATCAATTGCACCTACCTGGTGTCCGAGGGGAACATGAGGAAAAAGCAGTGGAACTAGCTTCGAGGTCCAGATTTGAGTTTGAGGGCCATAGAACACACTAACATATCACATGTATAAGTGAACTTGTGCACCTGCAGTTACAGTCCATATAGGTATACAGAAATGATCAACAACCACCCCTAAGAGCAACTAATTCCACAGAAAAAGCACAGACTACTATAACCTACTATAGGAACAAGCTAACTAACATAGACATAGTCACACCACACAGAGCACCACAGAGGGGGAGCAGTGAAACATAACCAGTGCTGATGAAAATACACATCAGCACAACTTTACAAGATGAGCTGAATCCCTCAAGTGATGGGAAAAGGCCTGTGTGTTTGTATGCATATGGGTGTGTATGATGCACCGGAGTCTAGTAGAACACCAAAGGATAGGAAGACTGACTGATGTCACCAGTGAACATTCAGAAAGAGTGCATTTGCATTTTGTTTGTGTCTGCGTGTGTGCGTACGTGCTTGTGTCTCCCCACTGCTCTCCCTACCCATTCAGCCACATTAGTAAGTGAGGAGAGGCTGTAGCCTGTGGCTGTAATGCAGCTCTCTGTACAGCCTAGCTATTAACCCCGGTTCGCCTTAATGACCTAACCTCTGCTGTAAAGTAGCAGCCGCACCAACAGCCTCTCTGAAAAAGCAGTATAATGGACACTCCAGTTGGCGGGAGCTGATTGACTAATTATCCACTATAGCTTAAAAGTTAATGTAGACTCTTAAAAAGCCCATGTGAAGTTTTGCTGGACATGATTTCCAATGGGCCTGTTATGGGCCTGTGTGTGTGTGTGTGTGTGTGTGTGCTGTCTGACATTGTGTCAGTCAGAGAGAGGGAGAGAGAGGTATTAAGTCAAGGCATTGAAATTAATGAGGTGTGAATGGTACCTAGGCAAAGCCCCCTAAAACAAAACTCCCTTCAGTTAATTACTGACTGGCTGTGAGCCCCAGACTGTCTCCAGAAGATACTCGTGACCACAGCACAGAGAGAGAGGGAGAGAGAACGATTTGCACATCGTTACAATACTGAATATAGACATAATATGACATTTGAAATGTCTTTATTATTTTGGTACTTGTGTGAGTGTTATTTTTCTGTTCCTTTTTAATTGTTTATTTCACTTTTGTGTATTATCTACAGTGCCAGTCAAAAGTTGGTACACACCTACTCATTCAATGGTTTTTCTTAGGGGGCTCTTCTCCAGGTTAATTTCTCTGTAGGTGATGCCTTTGTTATGGAAGGTTTGGGAATCGCTTCCTTTTAGGTGGTTGTAGAATTTAACGGCTCTTTTCTGGATTAGCGGGTATCGGCTTAATTCTGCTCTGCATGCATTATTTGGTGTTTTACGTTGTACACAGAGGATTTTTGTGCAGAATTCTGCATGCAGAGTCTCAATTTGGTGTTTGTCCCATTTTGTGAATTCTTGGTTGGTTGCGGACCCCAGACCTCACAACTTTAAAGGGCAAAGGGTTCTATAAATGATTCAAGGTTTTTTTGACAGATCCTAATTGGTAGGTCAAAATGTATGTTCCTTTTGATGGCATTGAAGGCCCTTCTTGCCTTGTCTCTCAGATCATTCACAGCTTTGTGGAAGTTACCTGTGGCACTGATGTTTAGGCCAAGGTATGTATAGATTTTTATGTGCTCTAGGGCAACGGTGTCTAAATGGAATTTGTATTCGTGGTCCTGGCAACTGGAACACCATTATTTTCATATTTTGGTTACTACAGTCCATATGTTATTTCTCTCTCTCTTTCCCTGTAGGGTGGCCATTACAGGCAACCCCCTCAGGCCACAACATTGTCTCCACATGCTAGAAGGAAAAATCAGACAACCATATCCAGCCAGCCGTCCTTCTCGCCAGCCTACATCAGAGCTGCTCCAACCCAGCCTGAGGGGCTCAGAGAGTGGGCACCAGCCCCTGAGCCAACCCCACACTGAGGCCTTGGCCACATCAAGAGGCCTGGCAGGAGGTACTGGAGCCAGGCTGGCCAGTTAGCCTGTAGCTAATGACAACCCACTGGGACTGGCAACCCAATAGGGGAGTGTTCACCATCACATTGATACAATCTAATTGTATTTGCACTACTAAGAGGGAAACATGTTAGTATTGGTTTCATACATGATTAAAGGACATAAGGGAGTGAATAGCTTTCATAGGAATGTGATTGGTAGTATTAGTTTAAAGCTAGTGGTTTTAAATAAGAAAGTAGACATTCTGTTTTATTTTCTTGGAAAGCAGAAGTATGAAATAACATGTTCCGGCTTAATGCATTTTATTTTAATGATTTAGAAGAGCTTCCAAGAACCAAGGTCAACCACAGCAATTAAGAACGAGTAAATTGTCCTCTGTATGAATACGCTAACCCATTCATCACAACTTGGTACTTCACTCTCCATTCTACCACTTTTCATGTTTTGTGTGGACCCCAGGAAGAGTATCTGCTGCTTTCGCTAATGGGGATGTTAATAAAATACCAAAATACCAAATCACACAGCGATGGGGTGTACCATACCTGCGTAGGGCACGGGGGCGTCTTTGTCCAGGGCCACCAGGGGAGGGTCCAGTAGGACGATGTCCATGTTCTCTGTGATCACCCCATGGTACGACGTTTCAATCCATGGCTTGTGTTTGTTAACTGCGATAGAGAAAGGAGGGTGTGAAAGAGGGATGGAGAAAGAGAGAGAGAGAATGTCAGTCAGGTATTCACAGTTGTTGATACATTTTTAGTCTGCATGTAATTACTGAGTGAACTGAGACTGGCTTTGTGCAAAATGAATACAACAGCTTTTCTTTCCTCCCCCAACTGCAACTCCCACTTGGAAATACAGCCACACACATATACGTACACACACACAGACACACACGCACACAGACACACACGCACACACACGCACACACCGCCTTTCCTGCCAGAGGATCTCCATTCTTTAGTTTTTCTGAGAAACATTCTCATTTTGCTAATCTCCCCTACCTCTTTTCTCTCCCTCTCTTTTCTCTCTCAAACGTTCCCTGTAGGTCTCAAAGGACTCTGCAGGCTTGATCAATGACCACTATTGAACTGCTAGCAGAGCACTACTTCCTGGGCCCAGTCAAAACAAAGTCCATGAGTAGTAGGACGATTAGCACGGCATAATTGAGCAAAGCCCCTAAAGGCCGTAAAACAGGAGTTCGCTAGCTAGCTCACCGTTTTCTATACCGTCTCTCTATCAAAGGCAAGGGGTTTTAAAACGGCAACAACAGCCCATTTCCTCCTCAACTCCTTCACTTACTCACGGCTTTTTCTGACTCAGGAGTGAACAGCAATGCACAAATTCCATCCTGTGATTTCCTGTACGATGAAATTGTTGGTTGTTAACAACACCAAACTAGGGTGTTTTGTGTTTTGTGTGATACACAGCGAAGTGAAAATTACCTAAATACATGTGTATCACTTTCTCATGGGTACATTATCTGACATTCAGTGAAGGAGAAGGAGAGAAAAAAGTCCATATTTGTACAGCTGTCTCTAGTGCCACTTCGCATTACAGAGCCTTTGTTCCTGGGTGTATGTGTAATTACAGCGGGGAACCACTTCAGTAATTCATGGAATCACTACGTCTAAGACTTAAGGCACTGTCAGCATATAAACACAACCAAACATAAGTGTTCTTCTAAGCACCAGAAACTATATATCGTAACAATATTTAATTTCATTGTAATAACATGAATCATAACACAGAAATCACAACAGATCAAACTATTATTGTGGGGACCAGAAGTCCCCACAAGAAAAGTAAACAAACAAAAATCTGAGGGGACATTTTGTTGGTCCTCACAAGGTCAAATGCTATTTAGGGTTAGGGTGGTTTAGGGTTAGGGTTAGGGGCTAGGATTAGGTTTAAGGTTAGGTTTTTGGGTTAAGGTTAGGGTGTGTGTGTGTGTGTGTGTGTGTGTGTGTGTGTGTGTGTGTGTGTGTGTGTGTGTGTGTGCGTATGTGGGATGTTAGCCTAATGGTTTCTCCCAAGCAGAAGTAATGAGGGCCTTAGAGGAACATCTCTCCTGTAATTGTGGCTGTGCCTTCATGGTGCAGCCCCCAGGTGATGTCATAGTTTTAATGCTTCTAGTATTTTTGCTATTGCCTGTGTGAGAGATGGTAAAATTCCTAAGCGATCTCCACATGTCATTACGAAAAGAACCTGGAAGCAGTTTGATATTCATGCTTTTTTACGTTACCTATTTAGCAATGATTGGAATAGAATTTAATTCATCCTTGATGTTGAATTAGCCTTTTCTTACATCCACAATGCATTGCAGGATGTATGCAATAGGCATGCCCCGTTTAAAAAAATCTTGATTAAGGGCAGATAGAACCCTTGAATTACTGATGAATTTACTAAAATCATAAGGGAACGAAATGCTATGCGGGCTAAAGCAAGAGGGTCTGGTTCAGCGGATGATTGGATGGTTTTTAAACATCTTAGAAATCTGGGCGTGGCTACGGCCCGAAAACTGAAAGCAGACCACTACCTTAAATCTACTTTGGATATTTTAAATAATCCCTTCAAATGTTGACAAGTAGTGAAAGGTTTGGGGCGCAAAAAAGATACACAGCTTCCCAAACAATTGTTGGACACACAGATTGCAACAGAGAGAACCTCTTTTCTGAAAGCCTTGAATCAGCATTTTCTAGATGCAGGCAGTTTATTTGAAAAGGTTAAAGGTATAAAATGAGCCCCCTGTGAATGTACCTGACAGCCCTGTGCACTCCTTCACCAGGTTCTCCTTCTCATCCTTCTCTGTTTCAGAAGTGGGTAAAGCCCTGAAAGAAATTGATAGAAAGAAATCCCCTGGCCCTGATGATGTAGACCTCCACCTCCTACACCTAGCTGCAGACATCATTGCTCCCCCTTAACATGTATTTTTAACCTCACGCTGGACGTTAAGGAAATCCCCAAGTTTTGGAAATCTGCTTTAGTACTGCCTCTCCTGAAAGGTGGAGATCCTTCGTTACTTGACAACTATTGAACCATATCAAAACTGTCTGTACTGTCTAAGGTACGGGAGTCCTTAGTTAGTAGGCAGCTGAATTTCTTTATTTTTATTTAACCTTTATTTAACTAGGCAAGACAGTTAAGAACAAATTCTTATTTACAAAGATGGCCAAACCTGGACGACACTTGGCCAATTGTGCACCGCCCTATGGGACTCCCAATCAAAGCCGGATGTGATACAGCCTGGATTCAAACCAGGGACTGTAGTGACGCCTCTTGCAGTGAGATGCAGTGCCTTAGACCGCTGCGCCACTCGGGAGCCCTACATCCAAGAAAACAACATCTTAAATGGAATGCAATCAGGTTTTAGGTCTGGCCACAGCACTGTTTCAGCAACATTGAAGGTTTTAAATGACATCAACTGTGTTCTTGACAAGAAGTTACATTGTGTGTCTGTCTAGTGATTTGTCGAAGCCATTTGACACCGTGGACTATGTTGTGTTGGTGCAAAGGTTAAAATGTTGTGGAATTACTGGTCATGCTCTAGATTGGTTTATAAATTACCTATCAAATCGTACACAATGTGTAATGGCAGATGGTTGTAAATCTGAGTCCATAGAGTTGTGCTCAGGTGCTCCAAAAGGTTCTATTTTGGGCCCACTGTTGTTCATTTTGTATATCAACAACAATGGGGATCATATTGAAACAGAGGATGTTCATTTTTATGGAGATGATACTGTTCTTTATTCAAGTGGTAGTAGTTTATCTGTAGCTTTAGAAAATGCCCAAAGACCATTTAACACCATACTACAGAATCTGTATGATTTGAAGCTGGTTCTGATATTTTCAAATGCCAGGCATGTTACTAATCATGTCATTGCGACATTGGATGGACATACTATAGAGCAAGTCAAAGTGTACAAATATTTGGGATAACAAGCTGAGAATCACTGTTCATGTGGAGAACTTGATAAGGAAGCTCAAGCTGAGACTAGGTTTTTATTACCGGCATAAGGCTTGTTTTCTCTGGAGGCCAGGAAGTAGCTGGTACGATGTACATTACTGGTGGCTTTAGATTTGAGTGATGTTATATATACGCAGGTCTCAACCACTACCCGGAGAGCACTTGATTCAGTACATCACATCCAAGTGAAAATTACCTAAATACATGTGTATCACTTTCTTATGGGTACATTATCCGACATTCAGTGAAGGAGAAGGAGAGAAAAAAGTCCATACACCAAACAATTTGTACAGCTGTCTCTAGTGCCACTTCACATTACAGAGCCTTTGTTCCTGGGTGTATGTGTAATTACAGCGGGGAACCACTTCAGTAATTCATGGAATCCCTACGTCTAAGACTTAAGGCACTGTCAGCATATAAACACAACCAAACATAAGTGTTCTTCTAAGCACCAGAAACGATATATCGTAACAATATTTAATTTGTAATTCATTGTAATTACATGAATCATAACACAGAATCACAACAGATCAGAAAGGAAGGTACAAATGTTGTGTGGTCTCCGACAAAAAATATGTATTTTTGACGATTTGGGATAAAGATTAGGCAGTTGGCCTAGTAGGACACTGAAGCACACCAACACCACCACCACCACTCCAACATCACCACCACTCCAATACCACCACACCACCACCACTCCAACACCACAACCACTCAAACACCACTCAACACCATCACCACGCCAACACCACCACGATGTACATTACTGGTGGCTTTGGATTTGAGTGATGTTATATATATGCAGGCTTCAACCACTACCCTGAGAGCACTTGATTCAGTATATCATGCGGCCCTCAGGTTCATTACCAATCACCATTACCATAAACATTTACCATAAACATCTAACATATCATTGTGATCTCTACAGCGCTGTTGGCTGGTCGTCATAGACCTTGCGTAGGCTTAAACACAGGTATACACTGATTTATAAGTCCATTTTGGGTAAAATGACACTTTATCTATATTATTTTTTAATCAGGTCAGTAAATAAATATAAATGACGGTCCCATCCCAGTACCAAGAATTAGAACAGATCATGTTTTAGTTACTCAGCTCCGTGGTCCTGGAATTATTTCCTAAACATTTAAATATTTGATGATCTAGTCACTTTGATGGACTTTAAATACTTCAATGTAAATATCCCAGAAGAGAGTAACTGTCTTTAGGACAGTTGTTTATTTAGTTATGACTTTTGTGTTCCTTTACGTAATATGTAATTGTTGTACTGTATGTGTGTCTATAGTTTTGTTCAATGTTGTGTTAGTGTATGTAAGTTGTTTTTTCTGAAAAGTTGTTCCCCCTGCTGCTGTTGGACCAGGGCTCTCTTGAAAAATAGATTTTATCTCAATGAGAAAAACCTGTATAAATAAAGGTTAAATAAAATAAATAAATATATGAAATGCCCAACCCAGCCTCTGATTGAGAGGTTTCCCCTGATAAGAACACCAGTGTGGACACCATCCCCATCCTCAGGTAATTTGAAGATGTTGTTTGATCTGCGTGGAGATGTTTGTCTCATCTTCTACCTCTCCAGCCAGCAGGGTTTAGGCAGCCACTAATAGGATGTATGTTTTAAGAAACACCTTAAGATGAGAGAGAGAGAGAGAGCCCTTGGGGGACTCGTCGCGCCTGCAACCTCAATTTTAAAAAGCAAACACCTTCATTGGGTACTTAAAGCAGTGCTTAAATGCCATGTGATAACATCTGTTTGTGAATGGAGGGAGGTCGGTTCACCGCCTCTCTAAAACTCATGCCTGTCTTGGGAAAACACGATTACCAAAGGTAGAGAGCTTCTTCTTCTTTTTTTTGTTATATCTTGAGAACTTGTCATAAATTGCCGCTCCTTTTTTCTCTCTCGCTGCTTGTTTGATTTAACCTGGCTTTATTATTTGCTTTTTTAAACCTGAGCAGAAATTCAAATACCCTGACCTTTCTGGCAGTGCGCTCCACTAGATAAAACCAGCCGGGCTCTTTGTGGGAAGGCTTGGACACAGCTCTCCGCTGAGACACAGGATCTTACATCAGACTCCACAGAGAGCAACACAGAAAGCAACACATCGAGAAAAACTGAAAGCAACACGATGGGGTGCATGTGAACAGCATCCAAAAACACTGTGCTCTAAACAAGAGCCCCAAGCTCTGAGCAAAAATGCCACAAAAGTGGCATGTTCTCCACAGAAGCCCGGTTATCTCTACAAAGCAACAAAAGAAGCAACAAACAACTCTAGACACAAACATGTGCCCTATGGTCTAGACTAGAGAAACACTCCATGCTGGACAGATGCACAACAGTACAAGGTTGCCGTATTATTTGCTATAATGCTTTTAACAATTTCAATGAAAAAATAGTAAGGCAATAAAGAGCTTTGACCAACCCAGAGCAGTACGACCTGAATCTATTCCACATCAGCGTGTTTATGAAGCGCTGGTAGTTTTGTCTCAAATGGTTTTTCAAAGTACTAGCATCTCTGCACATAATAAGAGTGATTAGGCCACCGGCTTTCATGTGTCCATTCAGGAGCAGTCTGAGAGCAGACACTGGATGGAGGAGCAGCAGGCCCAAAGTGCTGTGTGGTTATGATAGGCCTGAGTAATGTTGAGAAGGGAGGAGCTGTGGAGGAAATAGATACTGTAGACATCACAGACCTATTTCAACCAAGCTCCTATCATATCATAGGAGTCATACATTGACAAAGGTGTATTGACCCAATTTAATTCACATTTATAATAGAATTGATAGTACATTGTCATAGTAATAGCTTTCTCATGTCATTTCACCTTATCATTAATGAGGGGTAGTTTAAGGGCAATGAATATATTTTTCAATTATTTCCCAGTGGATGGCGGGAATAGAGTTGTCCTACAGGCCTTACAGGCTAATGCGATCCTGTCGAGGTGAGGTTTAGAACACGCACACCTGACCTTTTACACACTCGCTCGTTGCCGTGACAATTACCCTCCGCCATTTCACCGCTAATTAAGCCGGCAGAGTCATGGATTTGACTCGACACATCACTCCCGGCATTGCCGTAACGGCGTAACGGCTGATTAATTTCTGACTGTGGTGGGGATGGTCAGATGGTGCGCTCGCCTGGCTGGTGCACGCAACTCATCAGGCAGGCAGAGGAAGCTGAATACCCCATAAGGCAGATGGGAGGAGAAGAGAAACAGTTGTAAATAAAGAATAAATCTGTAGGAAATGAAACTGTGATAGATAAGGTCAATACAGGAGGCCGTGATGAATGCATCAGCCTAACGAAAAGTAAGCGCTGCAGAGACAGTTCGCCATTATGGACACTAACAGGCAATTACAGTAACAGTTACCCATGCTAACTCCCAGCAACACAGAGATGTCCATAAACAGGCCTGTGTGAAAATATATTAGAATATCCTCCCTGAGAAGACACAGAGAACATTAAATAAACTGTGTATCTCTATCTTAACCCTCCTTACTCTCCCCATGCCCTCTCCCCTTTCTCTATCCCTCAGCACTAGCCACTTTCTCTTTTCCCCTCCCCTTCAATAAGCCCTTTCTCTTTTTCCCTCTCTCTACCCTTAACGCTCATTGTTCCCTGTTCTCTCTCAATTCAATTCAATTGGGGGGGCTTTATTGGCGTGGGAAACACATGTTAACATTGCCAAAGCAAGTGAAGTAGAAAATAAACAAAAGTGAAATAAACAATAAAAATGTACAGTAAATATTACACTCACAGACGTTCCAAAAGAATAAAGACATTCCAAATGTCATATTATGTATATATACAGTGTTGTAACGACGTGCATATAGTTAAAGTAAATAAGAGAAAATAAATAAACATAAATATGGGTTGTGTATTCAGTTGTGTTTGTTCTTCACTGGTTGCCCTTTTCTTGTGGCAACAGGTCACAAATCCTGCTGCTGTGATGGCACACTGTGGTATTCCACCCAGTAGATATGGTAGGGTTTGTTTTCAAATTCTTTGTGGATCTGTGTAATCTGAGGGAAATATGTGTCTCTAATATGTTCATACATTTGGCAGGAGGTTATGAAGTGCAGCTCAGTTTCCACCTCATTTTGTGGTCAGTGTGCACATAGCCTGTCTTCTCTTGAGAGGCAGGTCTGCATACGGCAGTCTTTCTCAATAGCAAGGCTATGCTCACGGACTCTGTACACAGTCAAAGATTTCCTTAATTTTAGGTCAGTCACAGTGGTCAGGTATTCTGCACTGTGCACTCTCTGTTTAGGGCCAAAAAGCATTCTAGTTTGCTGTTTTTTTTGTTAATTCTTTCCAATGTGTCAAGTAATTATCTTTTTGTTTTCTCATGATTTGGTTGGGTCTAATTGTGTTGCTGTCCTGGGGCTCTGTGGGGTCTGTTTGTGTTTGTGAACGGAGTCCCAGGACCTGTTTGCTTAGGGGACTCTTCTCCAGGTTCATCTCTCTGTATGTGATGGCTTTGTTATGGAAGGTTTGGGAATCGCTTCCTTTTAGGTGTTGTAGAATTGAACGGCTCTTTTCTGGATTTTGATAATTAGCGGGTATCGGCCTAATTCTGCTCTGTTGTACGTGGAGAATATTTTTGCAGAATTCTGCATGCAGAGTCTCAATTTGGTCTTGGTCTCATTTTGTGAATTCTTGGTTGGTTGCGGACCCCAGACCTCACAACCATAAAGTGCAATGGGTTCTATAACTGATTCAAGCATTTTTAGTCAGATCCTAATTGGTATGTCGAATTTGAGATTGCTTTTGATGGCTTAGAAGGCCCTTCTTGCCTTGGCTCTCATCTCGTTCACAGCTTTGTGGAAGTTACCTGTGGCGCTGATGTTTAGGCCGAGGTATGTATAGTTTTTTGTTAGCTCTAGGGCAACGGTGTCTAGATGGAATTTGCATTTTTGGTCCTGGCAACTGGACCTTTTCTGCAACACCGTTATTTTTGTCTTACTGAGATTTACTGTCAGGGCCCAGGTCTGACAGAATCTGTGCAGAAGATCTAGGTGCCGCTGTAGGCCCTCCTTGGTTGGGGACAGAAGCACCAAATCATCAGCTGAAATAAACACGATGGGAGACAGAGAACTGGTTTCAAGCGCAGGGCGCAGCAGGCGTTTATTGGTAAAAGACCACAGGAGGAGGCAGGTAGCTGGTTCCAGGGGCAGGCAGAAGGTCATACACAGGGGGTCCAAAAAGGCAACAGTACAGGCAGGGAAAAGCCTAGTAACGTTGTCCGGGAGATCAGGCAATATGTTGAAAACAGGAAATCCAATAGGCTAAAGTACAGGCAGAGAATAGGCAAAAGGCGTCGTTAGTGAGGCAGGCCAAAACTATCATACACGGGAGGATTAAATTACGGGAAAAACAGAGCTCCGAATAGAAGTGTGTCACAAAACAAACAATACCTCACAATGATGGGGTGCAAAGAACTGAACTAAATAGTGTGTGATAATGACATACAGGTGTGTGAACAGGTGATCAGAATTCAGGTGATTGGGGTCTGGAGAGTGAGCTGCGTTCAGGGGATCTAGGTGTAGGTGTTTGAGAGTGTGAGCTGGAAAGGGGGCTGGAAAGTGAGCTGCATTCAGGGGATCTACGTGTTTGAGAGTTTGAGTTACGTTATATCAGCAGTAGACATTTGACTTCAGATTCTAATAGGGTGATGCCAGGTGCTGCAGACTGTGCCCTCGCCAATTTGTTGATATACATGTTGAAGAGGGTGGGGCGTAGGCTGCATCTCTGTCTCACCCCACGGCCCTGTGGAAAGAAATGTGTGTGTTTTTTGCCTATTTTAACTGCACACTTGTTGTTTGTGTACATGGATTTAATAATGTCTTATGTTTCTCCCCCAAACACAGTGTTTCCATCAATTTGTATAGCAGACCCTCATGCCAAATTGAGTCAAAAGCTTTTTTGAAATCAACAAAGCATGAGAAGACTTTGCCTTTGTTTTGGTTTGTTTGTTTGTAAATTAAGGTGTGCAGGGTGAATACATGGTCTGTTGTACAGTAATTTGGTAAAAAGACAATTTGACATTTGTTCAGTACATTGTTTTCATGGAGGAAATGTACAAGTCTGCTGTTAATAATAATGCAGAGGATTTTCCCAAGGTTGCTGTTGATGCATATCCCATGGTAGCTATTGAGGTCACATTTGTTTCCACTTTTGTGGATTGGGGTGATCAGTCCTTGGTTCTAAATATTGGGCAAGATGCCAAAGCTAAGGAGGATGTTAAAGAGTTTATGTATAGCCAATTAGAATTTATTGTCTGTATATTTTATAATTTAATTGAGGATACCATCAACACCACAGGCCTTTTTGGGTTGGAGGGTTTGTATTTTTTCCTGTAGTTCATTCAATGTAATTGGAGAATCCAGTGGGTTCTGGTAGTCTTTAATAGTTGATTCTAAGATTTGTATTTGAAAATGTATATGTTTTTGCCGTTTGTTCTTAGAGCCAAAAATATTGGAGAAGTGGTTTACCCATACATCTCCATTTTGGATTGTTGTTTCTTTAGTGTTTTCCAATTTTCCCAGAAGTGGTTAGTGTCTATGGATTCTTCAATTCCATTGAGCTGATTTCTGACGTGCTGTTCCTTCTTTTTCCATAGTGTATTTCTGTATTGTATACTCCCTCCCCCCTCCCTCCCTCTCTGTCCCACTCCCTCTCTCTCTCTACCTTTCTCTCTCCTCCTCCCTCCCTCACTCCCTCTTTGTTTTTATTGTTATTTAGTGGAGCAGCTGAAACTCTCCACCCCTGCAGCTGCTCTGGGGTACACAGGCACACACGTACGTATGTATGTACAGTGAAGGAAAGTTGCAATGATCATGAGTTGCAATGATCATGAGAACGGTGAGGAATCAGCCCAGAACTACATGGGAGGATCCTGTCAATGATCTCAAGGCAGCTGGGACCATAGTTACCAAGAAAACAATTGGTAACACACTACGCCGTGAAGGACTGAAATCCTGCAGCGCTCGCAAGGTCCCCCTGCTCAAGAAAGCACATATACATGCCCGTCTGAAGTTTGCCAATGAACATCTGAACGATTCAGAGGACATCTGGGTGAAAGTATTGTGGTCAGATGAGACCAAAATGGTGCTCTTTGGCATCAACTCAACTCGCCGTGTTTGGAGGAGGAGGAATGCTGCCTATGACCCGAAGAACACCATCCCCACCGTCAAACATGGAGGTGGAAACATTATGCTTTGGGGGTGTTTTTCTGCTAAGGGGACAGGACAACTTCACCGCATCAAAGGGACGATGGACGGGGCCATGTACCGTCAAATCTTGGGTGAGAACCTCCTTCCCTCAGCCAGGGCATTGAAAATGGGTCGTGGATGTGTATTCCAGCATGACAATGACCCAAAACACACGGCCAAGGCAACAAAGGAGTGGCTCAAGAAGAAGCACATTAAGGTCCTGGAGTGGCCTAGCCAGTCTCCAGACCTTAATCCCATAGAAAATCTGTGGAAGGAGCTGAAGGTTCGAGTTGCCAAACGTCAGCCTCGAAACCTTAATGACTTGGAGAAGATCTGCAAAGAGGAGTGGGATAAAATCCCTCCTGAGATGTGTGC
>QNTS01007201.1:11204-32691 GCA_003317085.1 Hucho hucho
AATGTTATCATTTCCTATAGTAACTAAATGTTATCATGTCCTATAGTAGCTGAATGTTATCATTTCCTATAGTAACTAAATGTTATCATGTACTATAGTAGCTGAATGTTATCATTTCCTATAGTAACTAAATGTTCTCATTTCCTATAGTAGCTGAGTGTTATCATTTCCTATAGTAACTAAATGTTATCATGTCCTATAGTAGCTAAATGTTATCCTTTCCTATAGTAAGTAAATGTTATCATGTCCTATAGTAGCTGAATGTTATCATTTCCTATAGTAACTAAATGTTATCATGTCCTATAGTAGCTGAATGTTATAATTTCCTATAGTAACTAAATGTTATCATGTCCCATTGTAGCTAAATGTTATCCTTTCCTATAGTAACTAAATGTTATCATGTCCTATAGTAGCTGAATGTTATCATTTCCTATAGTAACTAAATGTTATCATGTCCTATACTAGCTGAATGTTATCATTTCCTATAGTAACTAAATGTTATCATGTCCTATACTAGCTGAATGTTATCATTTCCTATAGTAACTAAATGTTATCATGTCCTATAGTAGCTGAATGTTATCATTTCCTATAGTAACTAAATGTTATAATTTCCTATAGTAACTAAATGTTATCATGTCCTATAGTAGCTGAATGTTATCATTTCCTATAGTAACTAAATGTTATCATGTCCTATAGTAGCTGAATGTTATCATTTCCTATAGTAACTAAATGTCCTCATGTCCTATAGTAGCTAAATGTTATCATNATCCCCAGCCTACAATCTACTGAACCATGTGGTGATGATTAGAATGAATTGATTCTGACTGAATAGATTTTCTGATCAAGATAAAAATCTTTTCATGTAGTCAGGTCCAGTAATTGACACCCTTGATAAAGATGAGCAAGAAAAACTGTATAAAATAAATAATTGAAATACTGAGCTATATTGTATGCTAAAAAGACATTTAATTGTTATTTTATCCTAGAGATTTTGTTTAACAAGTAATAAAAAAATCTCAAAAGGATAAGGTTGAAATTATTGGCACCCTTGTTTTCAATACTCTAGCACCCTCCTGTTGTGAGGATAATGACACAGCCTTTTTCTAACATGTTTTATGAGACTGGAGAACACATTGGGAGGGATCTTTGTTCTAAGATCAATGTGTTATCCAATCAGATTCTGTATGGAGGAATGGTCTGTGCTTATGGACTGCTCTCTTCAATTCAAACCACAGGTTTTCAATGCGGTTCAAGTCCAGAGACTGCGTTGGCCATTGCAAAATGTTGATTTTTGTGGTCAATTAACAATTTCTTAAACAGAAGCAACTCCAGTGGTGGGTTTGGCATTGATATACAGAAGCAACACCAGTGGTGGGTTTGGCATTGATAAACAGAAGCAACACCAGTGGTGGGTTTGGCATTGATAAACAGAAGCAACACCAGTGGTGGGTTTGGCATTGATAAACAGAAGCAACACCAGTGGTGGGTTTGGCATTGATATACAGAAGCATATGCAAAAAGGTATCTCAGACCAACTGTAGAATATGGTGGTAGGTCTTTGATGTTATGGGGCTATTTTCCTTTCACTGGTGCTGGGGCCCTTGTTAAGGTCAACGGCATCATGAACTTTATCCTGGACCAGGACATTTCAGCCAAAAACCTGGTTGCCTCTGCCAGTTTTTTTTACCCTCCTGTAGGTTTTAACTCCAAGTGGATGTTCCAGCAAGTTCTGTGTGGATGGAATGGATGTATACTGAACAAAAATATAAAACATTTTTTAAATGATTTTTAAAAATATAAAATGCAGTAATGATTTACTGAGTTACAGTTCATATAAGGAAATCAGTCAATTGAAATAAATCCATTAGACCCTAATCTATGGATTTCACATGATTGGGCAGGGGAGCCAGGCCCAGCCAATCAGAATTAGTTTTTCCACACAAAAGGGCTTTCTAACAGACAGAAAAAAACACCCTCCCATCCCCCCTCAGACGATCCCACAAGAAAAGAAGCCAGATGTGGAGATCCTGGGCTGGCGTGGTTACATGTGGTCTGCGGTTGTGAGGCCAGTTGAACATACTGCCAAATTCTTTAAAATTATCATTTTAATTTTATTTCACCTTTATTTAACCAGGAAAGTTAGTTAGAACAAGTTCTCATTGACAACTGCGACCTGGCCAAGATAAAGCAAAGCAGTGCGACACAAACAACACAGAGTTACACATTGGAATAAACAAGTGTACAGTCAATAATACAATAGAAAAAAATAAGGTCTATATACAGTGCGTGCAAATGGCGTGTGGAGGTAAGGTAATAAATAGGCCTTAGTAGCGAGGTAATTACAATTTAGCAAATTAACACTGGAGTGATAGATGTGCATGTAGAAGTGCTGGTGTGCAAAAGAGCAGAAAAGTAAATAAAAACAATATGGGGATGAGGTAGGTAGATTGGGTGGGCTATTTACAGACGGGCTGTGTACAGCTGCAGCGATCGGTAAGCTGCTCAGATAGCTGATGTTTAAAGTTAGTGAGGGAAATAAGTCCAGCTTCAGCGATTTTTGCAATTCGTTCCAGTCATTGGCAGCAGAGAACTGGAAGGAAAGGCGGCCAAAGGAGGTGTTGGCTTTGGGGATAACCAGTGAGATATAACTGCTGGAGCGCGTGCTACGGGTGGGTGTTATCGTGACAGTGAGCTGAGATAAGGCGGAGCTTTACCTAGCATAGGCTTATAGATGACCTGGAGCCAGTGGGTCTGGTGACGAATATGTAGCGAGGGCCAGCCGACTTGAGCATACAGGTTGCAGTGGTGGGTGGTATAAGGGGCTTTAGTGACAAAACGGGTGGCACTGTGATAGACTGCATCCAGTTTGCTGAGTAGAGTATTGGAAGCGATTTTGTAAATTACATCGCCGAAGTCGAGGATCGGTAGGATAGTCAGTTTTATGAGGGTAGGTTTGGCAGCGTGAGTGAAGGAGGCTTTGTTGCAAAATAGGAAGCCGATTCTAGATTTAATTGTGGATTGGAGATGTTTAATATGAGTCTGGAAGGAGAGTTTACAGTCTAGCCAGACACCTAGGTATTTGTAGTTGTCCACATATTCTAAGTCAGAACCGTCCAGAGTAGTGATGTTAGTCGGGCGGGCGGGTGCGGGCAGCGAACGGTTGAAAAGCATGCATTTGGTTTTACTTGCGTTTAAGAGCAGTTGGAGACCACGGAAGGAGTGTTGTATGGCATTGAAGCTCGTCTGGAGGTTAGTTAACACAGTGTCCAAAGAAGGGCCAGATGTATACAGAATGGTGTCGTCTGCGTAGAGGTGGATCAGAGAATCACCGGCAGCAAGAGCGTCATCGTTGATATATACAGAGAAAAGAGTCAGCCCGAGAATTTAACCCTGTGGCACCCCCATAGAGACTGCCAGAGGTCCGGACAACAGGCCCTCCGATTTGACACACTGAACTCTGTCTGATAAGTAGTTGGTGAACCAGACGAGGCAGTCATTTGAGAAATCAAGGCTGTTGAGTCTGCCGAAAAGAATACGGTGATTGAGTCGAAAGCATTGGCCAGGTCGATGAAGACGGCTGCACAGTACTGTCTTTTATCGATGTCGGTTATGATATCGTTTAGTACCTTGAGCGTGGCTGAGGTGCACCCGTGACCAGCTCGGAAACCGGATTGAACAGGGGAGAAGGTACGGTGGGATTCTAAATGGTCAGTGATCTGTTTGTTAACTTGGCTTTCAAAGACTTTAGAAAAGCAGGGCAGGATGGATATAGGTCTATAACAGTTTGGGTCTAGAGTGTCACCCCCTTTGAAGAGGGGGATGACCGCGGCAGCTTTCCAATCTTTATGGCTCTTGGACGATACGAAAGAGAGGTTGAACTGACTGCTAATAGGGGTTGCTACAATGGCGGCGGATTTTTTATAAAGAGAGGGGCCAGATTGTCTAGCCCAGCTGATTTGTATGGGTCCAGGTTTTGCAGCTCTTTCTGAACATCTGCAATCTGGATTTGGGTGAAGGAGAAGCTGGGGAGGCTTGGGCAAGTAGCTGCGGGGGGTGCGGAGCTGTTGGCCATGGTTGGGGTAGCCAGGAGGAAAGCATGGCCAGCCATAGAGAAATGCTTATTGAAATTCTCAATTATCGTGGATTTATCGGTGGTGACAGTTCTACCTAGCCTCAGTGCAGTGGGCAGCTGGGAGGAGGTGCTCTTATTCTCCATGGACTTTACAGTGTCCCAAAATGTTTTGGAGTTAGAGCTACAGGATGCAAATTTCTGTTTGAAAAAGCTAGTCTTTGCTTTCCTGACTGACTGCGTGTATTAGTTCCTGACTTCCCTGAAAAGTTGCATATCGCAGGGACTTTTCTATGCTAGTGCAGTCCACCACATTATGTTATTGTGCTGGTCAAGGGCAGTCAGGTCTGGAGTGAACCAAGGGCTATATCTGTTCTTAGTTCAATTTTTTTGAAAGGGGCATGCTTATTTAAGATGGTGAGGAAATTACTTTTAAAGAACGACATGGCCTCCTCGACTGATGGGATGAGGTCAATATCCTTCCAGGATACCCGGGCCAGGTCGTTTAGAAAGGCCTGCTTGCAGAAGTGTTTTAGGGAGTGTTTGACAGTCATGAGGGGTGGTAGTTTGACCACGGACCCATAGCGGATGCAGGCAATGAGGCAGTGATCTCTGAGATCCTGATTGAAAACAGCAGAGGTGTATTTGGAGGGCAAGTTGGTCAGGATAATATCTATGAGGGTGCCCATGTTTATGGATTTAGGGTTGTACCTGGTGTGTTTCTTGATAATTTGTGTGAGATTGAGGGCATCTAGCTTAGATTGTAGGACGGCCGGGGTGTTAAGCATATCCCAGTTTAAGTTACCTAACAGAACGAACTCTGAAGATAGATGGGGGGCAATCAATTCACATATGGTGTCCAGGGCACAGCTGGGAGCTGAGGGGGGTCTATAACAGGCCGCAACAATGAGAGACTTATTTCTGGAGAGATTCATTTTTAAAATTATAAGCTCGAACTGTTTGGGCATAGACCTGGAAAGTATGACAGAACTTTGCAGGCTATCTCTGGAGAAGATTGCAACTCCTCCACCTTTGGCAGTTCTATATTGATGGAAAATTTTGTAGTTGGGGATGGAAATCTCCGAATATTTGGTGGCCTTCCTAAGCCAGGATTCAGACATGGCAAGGACATCAGGGTTGGCGGAGTGTGCTAAAGCAGTGAGTAAAACAAACTTAGGGAGGAGGCTTCTGATGTTAACATGCATGAAACCAAGGCTTTTTCGGTTTCAGAAGTCAACAAATGAGAGCGCCTGGGGACACGCAGGGCCTGGGTTT
The DNA here is from genome assembly GCA_003317085.1 of Hucho hucho. NCBI lineage: Eukaryota > Metazoa > Chordata > Actinopteri > Salmoniformes > Salmonidae > Hucho > Hucho hucho. Next base: position 16,549 of record QNTS01007201.1, read on the forward strand.
ACCTCCACATCACAGAGGAACAGAGGAGGAGTAGGATGAGGGTACGACTAAAGGCTATCAAAACTGGCCGTCTAGTGCGTTGGGGACAGAGAATAAAAGGAGTAGATTTCTGGGCGTGGTAGAATAGATTCAGTGCAGAATGTACAGACAGGGATATGGTGGGGTGCGGGTACAGTGGAGGTAGACCCAGGCGCTGAGTGATGATAAGAGAGGTTGCATCTCTGGACGCGCTAGTTATGCTAGGTGAGGTCACCGCATGTGTGGGAGGTGGGACAAAGGAGGAATCTGAGGCATGTTGAGTGGGACTAGGGGCTCCACTGTAAACTAAACAATAATAACAATCCTAAACAACAGTATACAAGGCATTTTGACATTTGAGAGAAATATAAAGTGAGGCATAAATCAATCACAGGTGTTGATTGGGAGAGCTATCTAAGACAACAACGGGTAAGACAACACCATCTAATCAGCTAAGACAACAACAGCAATTAAAAATGGCAATGAATGGGCAGAGAGGGTTGGTTAACTACACACAGGGCCTGAGTTCAAGGCTGGGGCCGACAGATAAACAAAAGAATAAACAAAATGGAGTATCGTGATTAATGAACAGTCCAGCAGGCATCAGCTATGTAGCCAAGTGATCATAGGGTCCAGTGAACAGCAATAGATGGAACAGGGAAGCCGCGGGGGTAGTCGCTAGCGCGCGGGAGACACGGCGTTTAAAGTTAGCAGGCCGGGGTTAGTAGAAGCGTCTGCTCCCCTGACGTCCGGCAAAGGCCGGTTGAGTGCACAGGATGGAGTTACGTAGGCAGACCAGTCGTGGTGGGCCTGGCTCAGGGCTAGCTTCGGGGCTGGGTCACTCGGTGGCAGCTAGCTAGCTGTGATGATCAGGAGTAATGGACCATGGGGTTTACGGCAGGAATCCAGGAGAAAACAGTCCGATATTATCCAGGATAAAAAACGGTTGGTGTCTGTGCAGAAGGTAAAGGCCGCTAGCAGTGGCTGACAATGACTAAATAGCTAGTAACTAATTAGCTAGTTAGCTTCTGATGGAGGTTCTGGCTATAAGGTCTAAAAGAAATAGCAGATCCGTATCACATTGAGTGAGGCGGGTTAATGGAGGGTATATTTAATAAAAAAAAATGGAAAAGAGATTGAAAATAAATTGAAATATATACAAAAAAAAGACGAAAAATACAAAAAGTACACGAGAGGACGACAAACCACGTCTGCACTGCTACGCCATCTTGGAATCAAAATGATGTTGCAGGCAGTTTATGGTAGGGAAATTAACATTCAATTGTCTGGCAACAGCTCTGGTGGACATTCCTGCAGTCAGCATGCCAAATGCACGCTCACTCAAAACTTGAGATATCTGTGGCATTGTGTTCTGTGACAAAACTGCACATTTTAGAGGGGCCTTTTATTGCCCCCAGCACAAGGTGCACCTGTGTAATGATCATGCTGTTTAATCCGATTCTTGATATGCCACACCTGTCAGGTGAACGGATTATCTTGGCAAAGGAGAAATGCTCACTAACAGGAATGTAAACAAAACATTTCTGGAATCTTTTATTTCACTTTACATGTTGGGTTTATATTTTATGTTCAGTGTAGAACAGGGGTGTCAAACTCATTCCACGGAGGGCCGAGTGTCTGACGGTTTTTGTTTTTTTCCTTTCAATTAAGACGTAGACAACCAGGTGAGGGGAGTTCCTTACTGAGACCTAGACAACCAGGTGAGGGGAGTTCCTTACTGAGACCTAGACAACCAGGTGAGGGGAGTTCCTTACTGAGACCTAGACAACCAGGTGAGGGGAGTTCTTTATTACTTAGTGAACCAGCAGACACGCAGCCCTCCACGGAATGAGTTTGACATGTGATGTAGACTACAACAGCATCTGATAATGTGAGCATCCCAAATGGCATCCTATTCCCCACAGGGCCTGTACTCTAGTACTACTGTAGGAATAGGGCTCTGGTCAACAGTAGTGCACTATATAGGGAATAGGGCTCTGGTCAACAGTAGTGCACTATATAGGGATTAGGGTGCCATTTGGGACGCTGACATTGTCATGATGGCAATGGAGTGTTGTATATCAGTGAACAATGTTGTTTGTCCCCAAAGATAATCTTGTTTTTTAGTCCAGGACTAACTTTAGGGCTAATCTGTGTCAGGGAAACCACCCCTATCCTTAAAGGGGCAATCTGCATTTCAAAGCAGCTGTTTTGGTAATAGTTTAGGGATGGGGTTTGAGAGATGTAACCACCACTATCAAACTCAAAGACAGAGCTATGGATGCCACGAATGACCCGTCAGTGATATCAGACATAGTTTTAACCATGCTTTCAGGCTATACTGTCTGTGTTTACAATTGTATGGTTTATAAACCATGGAGTAAAACAAGCTGATATTTTGCGTTCTGATGGGGTACAACAGTTGAACTAAACTCACCAGCCATGTATAAATTACATTCTTCAAGAATCCATGGGTATATATAATTAATGGGAATCTCTAAATCATTCGCAGATTGCCCCTTAAAATGTCCCTAGTCTTGTAGGAGCTCAACTAAAATAAAAAAGGTCGCATTTTATATGAATTTTGCCATAATATCGGACAAACATGTCACTGTTTCCTACGAACACCATCCCTCTCCTCTAGGTTGGCACACATGCTCAACGCAGAGAGGGGGATAGCTAGAGGTGGACAGAGAGAGGAGGGGGGGAGAGAGAGAGAGAGAGAGAGAGAGAGACGCGTCACTGATGGCTATATGATCTTCTTCCCGTTGCCTCTCGGGTCGCCTACTCAACGACGATGTGGTTGGTTGTCAAACCGAATTAATTATCCGTTACTACCCATTACCGACTACCGCTGGATGCTCTGCTCGTGGTGACCTTGTATCTCTCCGACGCTGAGAACATTCTCAATATTGCATTTTCTTTCCCGACCGTTTTAGTCTGCCTGTCTCCAGTCTGTAGTCTGTCTCCATCTCCATGGCTACCTCGAATGTGCTGGAGGAGTCCTGCCTGCTGGAGGAGTCCTGCCTGCTGGAGGAGTCCTGCCTGCTGGAGGAGACGTGCCTGCTGGAGGAGTCGTGCCTGCTGGAGGAGACGTGCCTGCTGCAGAGAGGCAGATCTCACAGCGACCCGAGCAGCATCATCGCGGAACCTCGTACCGCCGGAGCTACCGGAGCACAGCATACTACAGCAGGTTGGTGACTATCACCCATCGCGGCTTGTCCGTCTGATTTCTATAGGAGTCGGTCCCTGGTTCTACATGTCACAATCGGAATATCCTGGCCGTGTTGTGTTTTTTTTTTTTTTTTCGTCCCCCTCCGGGTTGAGTGACGGCGTCCGCGAACATCAATCGTGACCATCCATGGAAGTGCGTTTGAATTTCGTATAAAACAAAATGTAGACTAATAAATATATTCATTTTTCCTGAAAAACGTGCATTATTAGTCATGAATAGTAACGTGTTATATATATATATATATATATATAAGCTATAGGCTACAAGCATCCGCAGCAGACAAGCTGTGCATACAGGAGCTGTAGGTAGCCTAGTCATTTATTTCGAGTGTTTGCATGAGAGAACAGAACACTACAGTGGAATAGGCAGTCCCTCCAGGATTTGGTGGGGGTTGTTTAGGCCACTACAGCATATAACCTATAGATTATTTTTTAAATATACAGTATTCAGACCCCTTCCCCTTTTTTCACATTTTGTTTTGCGGTATTGCCTTATTCAAAAAATGTATTAAATTGTTTATTTTCCTCATAAATCTACACACAACACCCCATAATGACGAAGTGAAAACATGGTTTTTAGAAATGTTGGCAAAACAGAAATACCTTATTTACATAAGTATTCAGACCCTTTGCTATGAGACTCGAAATTGAGCTCAGGTACATCCTGTTTCCATTGATCATCCTTGAGATGTTTCTACAACTTGACTGGAGTCCACCTGTGGTAAATTCAACTGATTAGACATGATTTGGAAAGGCACACACCTGTCTATGTAAGATCCCACAGTTGACAGTGCATGTCAGAGCAAAAACCAAGCCATGAGGTTGAAGGAATTGTCCGTAGAGCTCAGAGACAAGATTGTGTCGAGGCACAGATCTGGGGAAGGGTACCAAAACATATCTGCAGCATTGAAGATCCCCAAGAACACAGTGGCCTCCATCATTCTTAAATGGAAGAAGTTTGGAACCACCAAGACTCTTCCTAGAGCTTCCCGCACGGCCAAACTGAGCAATCAGGGGGAAAGGGACGATGGTCACTCTGACAGAGCTCCAGAGTTCCTCTGTGGAGATGGGAGAACCTTCCAGAAGGACAACCCTCTCTGCAGCAGTCCACAAATCAGGCTTTTGTGGTAAAGTGGCAAGACGGAAGCCACTCCTCAGTAAAAGGCACATGACAGCCTGCTTGGAGTTTGCCAAAAGGCACCTAAAGACTCTCAGACCATGAGAAACAAGATTCTCTGGTCTGATGAAACCAAGATGGAACTCTTTGGCTTGAATGCCAAGCGTCACGTCTAGAGGAAATCTGGCACCATCCCTACGGTAAAGCATGGTGGTGGCAGCATCAACATCTGAGGTCAAATGAAACCAGGGTTTGGGTCAATTATATTTAAACTCCAGTCAATTCAGTGACAACAGAACCTGTGTAGAGCCTATCTTCTGTATACCACCCCTACCTCACAACTGATTGGCTCAAACGTATTCATGAAATTCCACAAATTAACTTTTGACAAGGCACACCTGTTAATTGAAATGCATTCCAGGTGACTACCTCATGAAGATGGTTGAGAGAATGCCAAGAGTGTGCAAAGCTGTCATCAAGACAAAGGGTGGCTACTTTGAAGAATCTCAGATAGAAATTATATTTTGATTTGTTTAACACTTTTTTGTTTCCATGTGTTATTTCATAGTTTTGATGTCTTCGCTATTATTCTACAATGTAGAAAACAGTAAAATAAAGAAAAACCCTTGAATTAGTAGATGTGTCCAAACTTTTGACTGGTACTGTATATACAAAAGTATGTGGACACACCGTTAGTGTTTTCGGCTATTTCAGCCACACCAGTTGCTGACAGGTGTATACAATCGAGCACACCGCCATGCAATCTCCATAGACAAACATTGGCAGTAGAATGGCCTTACTGAAGAGCTCAGTGACTTTCAACGCAGCACCGTCATAGGATGCCACCTTTCCACCAAGTCAGTTCATCACATTTCTGCCCTGCTAGAGCTGCCCCGGTCAACTGTAAGGGCTGTTATTGAAATAATAAAAGAACTTACTCGCGCAGGCTGCATCGGTAGTGGTCGATATGGGCCCTGTCGTTCTATACAGCTCCGTTACAGGCCAGGGTCCGGAATTCCAGGGCGAACTCCTGGGCGCTCCTCGTCCCCTGCCTCAAGTGGAAGAGCCGTTCTCCGCTCTGCCCTCGGATGATCAAAGACGGCCCGGAAGCGGCGGGTGAACTCCTCTGGAGTGGTCCGACGCCTCGTCTTCCTCCCCCCACACGGCGTTGGCCCACTCCAGAGCTCTCCCCGAGAGGCATGAGACGAGGGCGGACACCCTCTCCCTTCCCGAGGGAGCTGGGTGAACGGTGGCCAGGTATAGGTCCAGTTGTAAAAGGAACCCCTGGCACCGTGCTGCTGTCCCATCATACTCCCTGGGAAGGGAGAGACGCATCCCGCTGGGACTGGATCCAGGAGGAACGGGTAGAAGTAACTCCGGTTGTGCTAGTCGAGGCGCTGGGAGAGACCTCCTGTCTCTCCCAGCGGTCCAATGTCTGGACAACACGATCCATCATAGTACCGAGTTGTTGGAGCATTACTGAGTGTTCTTTGACTGGAGTACCTGCTCCTGCTGACTCCATGGGTGGTGTGGAATTCTGTCAGGATGTGCGCTACTGGGGTTGAAGTCAGGTGCAGGAGAGTGTTGAATAGAGAGTATAGTATAGTAGTAGTCTCTCCTCTATCCCTCTTGTACACTTTATTGGCAGAAGCAAAACAAGAGAATGAATGCAAACTGCGTCAAACAGTCCTCTAGCCAAAACAAAAGTGTAAGGCGCGACAAAATCACAAAGTCCAAAAATGTAACAATATAGAAAATATAACGGGTGAAATACGTTACCTGTTAGAACCTAGCCTGGCTCGTCACACAAACATGAAACACCGAACATTTCCACACAACGACATGATGGGGAACAGAGGAATAAATACATGCCGTAATTACTGGAAATGATAATCAGGTGTGAAGGGAACAAGACAAAACAAATGGAACAATGAACAACTGAGCGGCGATGGCTAGAAAGCCGGTGACGTCGACCGCCGAACGCCGCCCGAACAAGGAGACGAGCCGACTTCGGTGGAAGTCGTGACACCTTCTGGACAATGCAACAACAATAAAAAATAATAAAAGATGAGAAGACGACATCAAGTAAAATGACTCAGTAGAACAGAATAAACATTATAGCATCAGTGTAATACAGGAAGGCAGCATTTATTGAACAACATTTACAGATGTTTTGGGGATGTGGGGGGGATGTGGGGCAGTGTATAAACTGAGCAGTATAATAAGAGTCTGGTAGCAGCAGTTGTGATGTGTGAAGAGAGGAATGTGTGTATGAGTGTGTGTCTGTGTGTGCATGTGTGTGGGTGTGTGTAGCATGAATGTGTGTGTGTGGGTATGTATAGCATGAATGTGTGTGTGGGTGTGTGTGTAGCATCAAATGAAATCAAATTTTATTGGTCACATACACATGGTTAGCAGATGTTATTGCAAGTGTAGCGAAATGCTTGTGCTTCTAGTTCCGACCATGCAGTAGTATCTAACAAGTAATCTAACAAATTCACAACAACTACCTTATACACACAACTCTAAAGGGATGGAATAAGAATATATACAGATAAATATATGGATGAGTGATGACTGAGCGGCATAGGCAAGATGCAATAGATTGTATAAGATACAGTATATGAGATGAGTAATGTAAGGTATGTAAACATTATTGAAGTGGCATTGTTTAAAGTGTCTAGTTAGTCTCTATGTAGGCAGCAGCCTCTCTTGAGTTAGTGATTGCTGTTTAGCAGTCTGATGGCCTTGAGATTGAAGCTGGTCCCAGTTTTGATGCACCTGTACTGACCTCGCCTTCTGGATGGTAGCGGGGTGGCTGTTGTCCTTGATGATCTTTTTGGCCTTCCTTTGACATTGGGCGTTGTAGGTGTCCTGGAGGGCAGGTAGTTTGCCCCCGGTGATGCGTTGTGCAGACCGCACCACCATCTGGAGAGCCTTGCGGTTGAGGGCGGTGCAGTTGCCGTACCAGGCGGTGATACAGCCCGACAGGATGCTCCTAATTTTGCATCTGTAAAGGTTTGTCAGGGTTTTAGGTGACAAGCCAAATTTCTTCGGCCTCCTGAGGTTGAAGAGGCGCTGTTGCACCACACTGTCTGTGTGGGTGGACCATTTCAGTTTGTCTGTGATGTGTAAGCCGAGGAACTTTCCACCTTCTCCACAACTGTCCCTTCGAAGTGGATAGGGGGGTGCTTCCTCTGCTGTTTCCTGAAGTCCACGATCATCTCCTTTGTTTTGTTGACGTTGAGTGGGAGGTTATTTTCCTGACACCACACTCCCTGAGTGCCCTCACCTCCTCCCTGTAGGCTGTCTCGTCGTTGTTGGTAATCAAGCCCACTACTGTTGTGTCGTCTTTAAACTTGATGATTGAGTTGGAGGCGTGCTTGGCCACGCAGTCATGGGTGAACAGGGAGTACAGGAGGGGGCTGTTTATATTCAGCGATATTCCCAGTAATCTTTCCATGGTTAAATGCGGTGGTTCGCGCTTTAAGTTTTGCGCAAATGCCGCCATCCATCTGCTGTTTCTGGTTAGGGTAGGTTTTAATAGTCACAGTGGGTACAACATCTCCAATGCACTTCCTTATAAAGTCACTCACCGAGTCAGCGTATAGATCAATGTTATTCTCTGAAGCTGCCCGAAACATTTCCCAGTCTGCATAATCAAAACAATCTTGAAGCGTGGATTCCGATTGGTCAGACCAGCGTTGAATGGTTCTCGTCACGGGTACATCCTGTTTGAGTTTCTGCCTATAGGACGGTAGGAGCAAGATGGTGTCATGGTCGGATTTGCCGAAGGGATGGCGGGGGAGGGCCTTGTATGCATCGCGGAAGTTTGAGTAGTATTGCCGACGCAAGTGCTACAATCAATATGCTGATAGAATTTAGGTAGCCATGTTCTCAAATTTGCTTTGTTAAAATCCCCAGCTACAGTAAATGCAGCCTCAGGATATATGGTTTTCAGTTTACAGAGTCCAGTGAAGTTCCTTGAGGGCCGTCTAGGTGTCTGCTTGAGGGGGTATATACACAGCTGTGACGATAACTGACGATAATTCTCTTGGGAGATAATATGATCGGCATTTGATTGTAAGGAATTCTAGGTGGGGTGATCAGAAGGACTTGAGTTCCTGTATGTTGTTATGGTTACACCATGAGTCGTTAATCGTAAGGCATACACCTCCGCCCTTCCTCTTCCCAGAGAGATGTTTGTTTCTGTCTGCGCAACGCATGAAGAAACCCGGTGGCTGTACCGACTCCTACAACATATCCAGAGTGAGCCATGTTTCCGTGAAACAGAGAATGTTACAATCTCTGATGTCTCTCTGGAAGGCAACCCTTTCCCTAATTTCGTCCACCTAGTTGTCTAGAGACTGGACATTGGCGAGTAGTATACTCGGAAGTGGTGGGCTGTGTGCACGCCTTTGAAGCCTGACCAGGAGGCCGCTCTGTCTGCCCCTTCTGCGGCGCTGTTGTTTTGGGTCGGCTACAGGGATTAGATCCATTATCCTGTGTGGTGGTCCGACAGAGGATCCGCTTCGGGAAAGTCGTATTCCTGGTCGTAATGTTGGTAAGTTGACGTTGCTCTTATATCCAATAGTTGTTCCCGGCTGTATGTAATAAGAGTTAACATTTCCTGGGGTAACAATGTCAGAAATTATACATAAAAAACGAAATACTGCATAGTTTCCTGAGGACTCGAAGCGAGGCGACCATCTCTGTCGGCGCCATCTTGCCCATGAACGGCCATCTTGCCCATGAACGACCATCTCTGTCTGCGGTCTAAGCCACTGCATCTCAGTGCTAGAGGCATCACTACAGACCCTGGTTCGATTCCAGGCTGTATCACATCCGGCCGTTATTGGGAGTCCCATAGGGCAGCGCACAATTGGCCCAGCGTCGTACGGGTTTGGCCGGGGTATGCCGTCATTGTAAATAAGAATGTGTTCTTAACTGACTTGCCTAGTTAAATAAAGGTTAAATATGTTTTTATTTTTTATTAGGGTTAGAATCAGAGCAGGTGGTCAGTCCTGTTAGGGTTAGAATCAGAGCAGGTGGTCAGTCCTGTTAGGGTTAGAATCAGAGCAGGTGGTCAGTCCTGTTAGGGTTAGAATCAGAGCAGGTGGTCAGTCCAGTTCAAGTGTTCAGCAGTCTGATGGCTTGAAGATAGAAACCGTCTCTGAGCCTGTTTGTATTAGACCTCATGCTCTGATACCGTCTGCCCAACTGTAAGGGAGACAACAGCTTGTGCTGCAGCCTTCCTCAGGCACTGGTTAGAGTAGATGTCCTGGATGGGTGGGAGCACGGTCCCAGTGATGTACTGGGGTGTCTCCTTTACCCGCTGGAGGGCCACGGTCCCAGTGATGTACTGGGGTGTCTCCTTTACCCGCTGGAGGGCCACGGCCCCAGTGATGTACTGGGGTGTCTCCTTTACCCGCTGGAGGGCCACGGTCCCAGTGATGTACTGGGGTGTCTCCTTTACCCGCTGGAGGGCCACGGTCCCAGTGATCTACTGGGCCGTCTTCACCACCCACTGGAGGGCCTTGCGGTCATGGACGGAACAATTCCCGTACCAGGCTGCGATGCAACCAGTCAGCGTGCTCTCGATGGTGCAGCGGTGGCATTTGGAGGACTAAAGTCGGTCTTTGTTGAGTTTGTGTGTTGGTTATGTAACATTGTAATGTTGTAATGCCATCTGATAAACAACGTTCACTTCAGGCAACAATGGCAGGACCGCCCAGTCTCCTCCTGTCTCTGGCTCCATCCCACATGGCACTCTATCCTCTACGTAGTGGAATACCTATGGGCCCTGGCCTAAAGTAGTGCCTTATGGGCCCTGGTCTAAAGTAGTTCCCTATGGGCCCTGCTCTAAAGTAGTGCAGTACTCTCGCTCTCCTCCACTACTCTCACCATCCTACACTCCTCCCTCATTCTCCACTTCTCCTTCCATCCACTCCATCTCTCCTCCACATCCTTCTCTCCATCTCTCTCCCCTCCACTCCTCCCTCCCTCCACTCCATCCCATCTCGCTCTCCTCCACTCCTCCCTCCATCTCTCTCTCCTCCTGACTCCCTACTGTAGCTTTGATCTCCTGGCTCTGGAAGAGCAGTTCTTAAACCTTACTGTACATTGAGATACAGGGGGAGGGAGTAAAGGGGAGGTGGTGGAGAGGAGAGGTAGAGGAGAGAAGAAGGGGGCAGTGGAGGGGCGGTGGAGGGGCGAAGAGGAGAGGGGAGGAGAGTGGAAGAGGAGAGGAAGAGTTGGAGAAGAGGGGAGGAGGCGGTGGATAGGAGGGGAAGTGGAGGGGAGGAGGCGGTGGAGAGGAGGGGAGGAGGCGGTGGAGAGGAGGAGGGGAGGAGGCGGTGGAGAGGAGAGGAGGAGGCGGTGGAGAGGAGAGGATGACGCAGTGGAGATGGTAAAGAGGAGAGGAGACAAGGAGAGGGGGGAAGGGGCAGTGGAGACCTGATGATGATGTAGATTAATACATGCTTCATGTTTTATTAACCAGCTGACTATTTTCTCTCTTTCTCTCTCTGCTGCTAATACTCATAATTCTATTATACAGGCCTGGGATGGAGTCAGAGAGGAGAGGAGAAGAAGGGAGGAAAGGACAGGAAAGGAAGCAAGAGGACGGGGGAGGGAAGAGGACAGGACAGAGGAGGAGAAGAGAGGACATGAGAGAGGAGGAGAGGACAGGACAGAGGAGGAGAAGAGAGGACAGGAGAGAGGAGGAGAGGACAGAGGAGCAGAGGAAGGTAGATGAGAGAAGAGGATAGGACAGAGGAGTAGAGGAAGGGAGAAGACAGGAGAGGGGAGGGGAGGAGAGGAGAGGACACAAGAGGAGAGGAGAGGAGAGGAGAGGAGAGGAGAGGAGAGGAGAGGAGAGGAGAGAAACAAAGGAAAGAAGAGGAGGAGAGGACATCAGAAGAAAGTTGGAAACAGGACGTCTCTTTGTTGAAGTACGTAGTGTCTACGTCACTTTGTTGAAGGACATAGTGTCTACGTCCCTTTTCCATATATACTGTAGGTCCCATAAGGCTCTGCTCTAAAGGGTCGCACTATATAGGAATAAAGTTCAGTTTGGGACTTGAGACAATGAGCAAATGCTCCTGTTAGAAGGTATTGAAACACAGACACACACACTGCTGTTAGAAGTTATTGATATAACTGGTTGAACGACGTGACGAAGGGCATCAGTAGCTGTGTGTGTGGATGGCGAGGGAAGGATTCATGTGCTGCAATGCAGAAATAACACACTGGTCTATTTAAAGAACAGGTTACTTAGAGAGGGTCTACAATAACTTTGCTGTACTAAAGAACAACACATTGGTTGTGTCCAAAATGGCACCCTATTGCCTGAACTGAACTATCAGCCTGGGATACTGAGACACTGAGACCAGGACACACCTTAGTTACTTGTACAGTCGTGGCCAAAACTTCTGAGAATGACACAAATATACATTTTCACAAAGTCTGCTGCCTCAGTTTGTATGATGGCAATTTGCATATACTCCAGAATGTCATGAATAGTGATCAGATGAATTGCAATTAAGTCCCTCTTTGCCATGCAAATGAACTGAATTCCCAAAAAACATTTCCACTGCATTTCAGCCCTGCCACAGAAGGACCAGCTGACATCATGTCAGTGATTCTCTCGTTAACACAGGTGTGAGTGTTGACGAGGACAAGGCTGGAGATCACTCTGTTATGCTGATTGAGTTAGAATAACAGACTGGAAGCTTCAAAAAGAGGGTGGTGCTTGGAATCATTGTTCTTCCTCTGTCATCCATGGTTACCTGCAAGGAAACACGTGCTGTCATCATTGCTTTGCACAAAAAGGGCTTCACAGGCAAGGATATTGCTGCAAGTAAGATTGCACCTAAATCAACCATTTATCGGATCATCAAGAACTTCAAGGAGCGGTTCAATTGTTGTGAAGAAGGCTTCAGGGCGCCCAAGAAAGTCCAGCAAGCGCCAGGACCATCTCCTAAAGTTGATTCAGCTGCGGGATTGGGGCACCACCAGTACAGAGCTTGCTCAGGAATGGCCGCAGGCAGGTGTGAGTGCATCTGCACGCACAGTGAGGCGAAGACTTTTGGAGGATGGCCTGGTGTCCAGAAGGGCAGCAAAGGAGCCACTTCTCTCCAGGAAAAAAATCAGGGACAGACTGATATTCTGCAAAAGGTACAGGGATTGGACTGCTGAGGACTGGGGTAAAGTCATTTTCTCTGATGAATCCCCTTTCCGATTGTTTGGGGCATCCGGAAAAAAGCTTGTCTGGAGAAGACAAGGTGAGCGCTACCATCAGTCCTGTGTCATGCCAATAGTAATGCATCCTGAGACCATTCATGTGTGGGGTTTCTTCTCAGCCAAGGGAGTGGGCTCACTCACAATTTTGCCTAAGAATACAGCCATGAATAAAGAATGGTACCAACACATCCTCCGAGAGCAACTTCTCCCAACCATCCAGGAACAGTTTGGTGACGAACAATGCCTTTCCCAGCATGATGGAGCACCTTGCCATAAGGCAAAAGTGATAACTAAGTGGCTCGGGGAACAAAACAGATATTTTGGGTCCATGGCCAGGAAACTCTCCAGACCTTAATCCCATTGAGAACTTGTGGTCAATCCTCAAGAGGCGGGTGGACAAACAAAAACCCACAAATTCTGGCAAACTCTAAGCATTGATTATGCAAGAATGGGCTGCCATCAGTCAGGATGTGACCCAGAAGTTAATTGACAGCATGCCAGGGCGGATTGCAGAGGTCTTGAAATAGAAGGGTCAACACTGCAAATATTGACTCTTTGCATCAAATGTATTTATAAAGCCCTTCTTACATCAGCTGATGTCACAATGCTGTACAGAAACCCAGCCTAAAACCCCAAACAGCAAGCAATGCAGGTGTAGAAGCATCAACTTCATGTAATTGTCAATAAAAGCCTTTGACACTTATTAAATGCTTGTATTTATACTTCAGTATTCCATAGTAACATCTGACTAAAATATCTAAAGACACTGAAGCAGCAAACTTTGTGGAAATTAATATTTGTGTCATTCTCAAAACTTTTGGCCACGACTGTACGTCGGGGAACCGAATGAACTATCAGCCTGGGATACTGAGACACTGAGACCAGGACACACCTCAGTTACTTGTACGTCGTGGACCGTGAAAGTTATTGAAGATACTCTTCAAAGAGGTAGAGTTTCAGATGTTTTCTGAAGCTGGGCAGTGACTCTGCTGTTCTGACTTTAAGGGGACGCTGGTTCCACCATTGGGGTGCCAGGACAGGGAAATGCTTTGACTGGGCTGAGTGGGAGGGGTGGGACGGCCAAGAGATCAGTTGCGGAACGGAGTGCTCAGGTTGGGATGTAGTGTTTGAGCATAGGCTGAAGGTAGGGAGGGGCAGTTCCTCTTGATGCTCCGTCGGCAAGTACCATGGTCTTGAAGATTATGAGAGCTTCGATTGGAAGCCAGTGTAGTGTGCGGAGGAGTTGGGTCACATAGGATTCTGGATAAGTTGCAGGGGTTGTATGGGACAAGCGGGGAGCCCAGCCAACAGAGAGTTGCAGTAGTCCAGACGGGAGATGACAGGTGCCTGGTTAGGACCTGCACCGCTTCCTGTGTGAGGAAAGGTCGTACTCTACGGATGTTGTGGAGCATGAACCTGCAGGAGTGAGTTGCTGATTTGATGTTTGCAGAGAATGACAGGGTGTTGGCCAGGGTCACGCCAAGGTTCTATAGTACAGTACAGTACACTACATTATAGTACAGTATAGTACAGTACACTACAGTATAGTACACTATAGTACAGTATAGTACTCTACAGTACAGTAAATTACACTATAGTACAGTACAGTACACTACAGTATAGTACAGTATAGTACAGTACACTACAGTACACTACATTATAGTACAGTATAGTACACTACTGTACAGTATATTGCACTATAGTACAGTATAGTACACTACAGTACAGTATATTACACTATAGTACAGTACACTACAGTACACTACATTATAGTACAGTATAGTACAGTACACTACATTATAGTACAGTATAGTACACTACAGTGCAGTATATTACACAATAGTACAGTACACTACAGTACACTACATTATAGTACAGTATAGTACACTACAGTGCAGTATATTACACAATAGTACAGTACACTACAGTACACTACATTATAGTACAGTATAGTGCACTACAGTACACTACATTATAGTACAGTATAGTACTCTACAGTACAGTAAATTACACTATAGTACAGTACAGTACACTACAGTATAGTACAGTACACTACAGTATAGTACACTATAGTACAGTATAGTACACTACAGTACGGTATATTACACTACAGTACAGTATAGTACACTACAGTACAGTATATTACACTATAGTACAGTACAGTACACTACAGTACAGTACATTATAGTACAGTATAGTACAGTACACTACAGTACACTACATTATAGTACAGTATAGTACACTATAGTACAGTATAGTACACTACAGTACAGTATATTACACCATAGTACAGTACAATACACTACAGTACACTACATTATAGTACAGTATAGTACAGTACAGTACACTACAGTATAGTACACTACAGTACACTGCACCATAGTACACTAACATATAGTATAGTACACTACAGTATAGTACACTACAGTACACTGCACCATAGTACACTAAAGTATAATACACTATAGTATAGTACACTGCACTACAGTACACTGCACCATAGTACACTAACATATAGTATAGTACACTACAGTACACTGCACTATAGTACACTAACATATAGTATAGTACACTACAGTATAGTACACTACAGTACACTGCACTATAGTACACTAACATATAGTATAGTACACTACAGTATAGTACACTACAGTACACTGCACCATAGTACACTAACATATAGTATAGTACACTACAGTATAGTACACTACAGTACACTGCCCTATAGTACACTAAAGTATAATACGCTATAGTATAGTACACTACAGTACACTGCCCCATAGTACACTAACATATAGTATAGTACACTACAGTATAGTACACTACAGTACACTGCACTATAGCACACTACATTATAGTACACTACAGTATAGTACACTACAGTACACTGCACTATAGTACACTACAGTATAGTACACTACAGTGTAGTACACTACAGTACACTGCACCATAGTACACGAACATATAGTATAGTGCACTACAGTATAGTACACTACAGTACACTGCACCATAGTACACTAACATATAGTATAGTACACTACAGTATAGTACACTACAGTACACTGCACTATAGTACACTAACACATAGTATAGTACACTACAGTATAGTACACTACAGTACACTAACATATAGTATAGTACACTACAGCACACTGCACTATAGTACACTACATTATAGTACACTACAGTACACTGCACTATAGTACACTAAAGTATACTACGCTATAGTATAGTACACTGCACTACAGTACACTGCACCATAGTACACTACAGTACACTAACATATAGTATAGTACACTACAGTACACTGCACTATAGTACACTACAGTATAGTACACTACAGTACACTGCACCATAGTACACTAACATATAGTATATTACACTACAGTATAGTACACTACAGTACACTGCACCATAGTACACTAACATATAGTATAGTACACTACAGTATAGTACACTACAGTACACTGCACCATAGTACACTAACATATAGTATAGTACACTACAGTACACTGCACTATAGTACACTA
>QNTS01007203.1:19971-47857 GCA_003317085.1 Hucho hucho
CCCCCCCCCCCTCCTCCCATCCCTCTCCTCTTCTCTCTCAAGCTGTATGTTGAGGCATGGATCAGGATCAGGTGTTAAAGCTGGATCAGGACTGAGATGAGGCCTCCACTGAGGTCTTCAACTGCAAGGTCCTGCAGCTCATGGTGAGGGGAGACAGGGGTCAGGCTCCAGCGTAATGAGTTGGAGGCCTCATTGCAGAGTTGGATAACTCAATGTGTCCAAAGCTGAGGTGTGGTTTTGTGTCTCTCTCTCTCTTTCTCCTGTAGGAGCTGGGTTTTGAGGAGGTGCAGAGATTGTTGCTGCTGGAGAAGTTTACCACGGTGCAGGCTGCTCTCGGCCAAGTGGTGGATCACTCCTCCCCTCAGGATTCCAGTGGTGCATCTCTCCTCCTCTCAGGACTCCAGTGGTGGAACTCTCCTCCCCTCAGGACTCCAGTGGTGGACCTCTCCTCCCCCTCGGGACTCCAGTGGTGGACCTCTCCTCCCTCTTCGGACTCCAGTGGTGGACCTCTCCTCCCCTCAGGACTCCAGTGGTGGACCTTTCCTCACCTCAGGACTCCAGTGGTGGGTCCTCTCCTCCCCTCAGGACTCCAGTGGTGGACCTCTCCTCCCCTCAGGACTCCAGTGGTGGACCTCTCCTCCTCTCAGGACTCTACTGGGTGAGTATATTTAACTCTGGGTATCATATCTGGGTTGTTAGTGTGACTCTAGACCATGCTAGCCCACTGAGCTAAAGTCTAGACATTAGCTCCTATTAGCTAACATGAATCTCCAGGTCTAAGACAAGGTTATCTCATCATTACAGACCAGCGTAGTTCACTGAAATCACACCCAGTCTGTTGTTTGGTTATTCCACATCTAAATTATACATAATTTAATGTGAGTATATATACTTACAGTTATAGGTTCTATTGACTGTCCAAAATAGCACCCTATTCCTACATAGCGCACTACTTTCAACCAGAGCCTCATGGTCTTGGTCAAACACTGTGTAGGGGATAGGGTGCCATTTAGGTCACATTCATAATGTTGGGTTGTTATAAGGTTGCTGTACTGAATTTATTCTGACCATGGTCCCCTCCCTTCCTCTCCTCCTCAGGTCCCCCTGTCCCTGTCTCTGAGTGGGGAACGTCACCACGGACCTCATTGAGAAACACATATTGGACCTCTTCAAAACATATGACCATCATGCCCCATTTCTATCTGTTTTAGTTCTGTATCTACATCTCTATCTACATGTTAGTTAACAGACGTTCTTATCCAGAGCGACTTACAGGACGACTTTCAGAGTTCCACATTCTAATTCTATCTCCCCTCATCTACAGTACAGAACATAGAGAGTATCAGAATTCTACATTCTAATTCTTTGTTCTGTACTGTAGGTGAGTGGAGATTGTATCAGAGTTCTACATTCTAATTCTATGTTCTGTACTGTAGGTGTGGGGAGAGAGTATCAGAGTTCTACATTCTAATTCTATCTCCCCTCATCTACAGTAAATAACATAGAATTAGGATGTAGAACTCTTATACTCTGTATGTTCTGTCTCTCCCTAGTTGTGGTTATAGGTGATGTGAGATAGTCTCTCATGTAGAACTCTGATACTCTCTATGTGCCTTTGTCAACATCAAGAATACCAACACGGCTGCTCGCGCCTTAGAGTGGCTACAGTTGAGCAGTGGGATGAAACATAATGCAGACAGATACATTTAACTATGTGAGACGTGCTTTCAATTATTTAGCTTGAACTTTAGGAGATTGTACTTTTTGGGAATATGCTATTGGTCCTTTGTACCATTGGGACTAGGCTATTGGTTCCATTGTACTTTTTTGACTCTTATTGTTTCCTTTGAAATTTTGGGACTATGCTATTGGTTCCATTTTATGCGTTTTGACAGTGGCTGCTGTTGTATGTATTTTGACTGTGGCTGCTGTTGTGTGGATTTTGACTTTGGTTACTGTTGTATGTATTTTGACTGTGGCTGCTGTTGTATGCATTTTGACTGTGACTGCTCTTTGTCCTCCTGTCCGGGGGGGGGGGGGGGGGGGGGAGCTGGAGAGCACCAGGCTGGTGATCAGGTACCCAGACCGCTAGATGCAGAGAGGAAGAGGAAATACCGTGTAGCTACCTTAAAAGGGAACAGGAAGCTTGGATAGAATGGGGGTGTTGGGGGTGTCACCCCTTTTGTAGTCCTCTGACACACAACACAGACAGTACCCTGGACATACAGTATGAGTGTGTGAAGTGTCAATCAAAGTGCTCCTCTGATTTCCTTTCCCACTCACCTCAGCCTGAGCTGTTTTTGAATTGAATTGCAATTATATTGCAGTCGCCTGCCAGATCTCACAATGCCTGGATAGGTGTTTGTGTTTTAGATATCAGTTAACCTGTGATTCCCGACTGCGCAATCGATGATGTGGCACACAACCATTGGTTGCTGCACACAGCTTGACTGCAATGTAGTCAGCCTGGAAAGTCACCAGTGTCCACGGGGTGTTCTAACATCCACACTAGACCACCTTAAATGAAACAAGTAGTGTGCTACTGTGGATATTGGAACAAGGCCCATATATTCAGTTCTGTGAATTTATACTGTACATGTATGTTCAGTGGACTAAAACATGTAAGATGGTGCCATACCGAGTGTGTTTTTTTGTTTGTTTCTTTGCGTTGTTTGTAACTTATTTTTGTAACTTATTTTGTACATAATGTTGCTGCTAACGTCTCTTATGACCGAAAATAACTTCTGGACATCAGGACTACGATTACTCACCACGGACTGGCAGAATCCTTTTTTTCTTTTAACGAGTCTGAAGAGCCGACGTGAACAATATACTGCTTTCTCAGGAACGGGCCCAGATCCCTGTGATTTGCGTGAAAGAGGAGGAGGAGAAAAAGGGGCCAGAGGGTGGGCTGCCTTCTGAGAATTCGTAGGCGATCGAATAAACCCCCACTTCTGATAGCAAACGTGCAGCCTTTGGACAATAAAATCGATGACCTACGCAGAAGATTAAACTACCAACGGGACATTCAAAACTGTAATATCTTATGGTTCAACAAGTTGTGGCTGAACGACGACACTATCAACATACAGCTGGCTGGTTATACGCTGCACCGGCAGGATGGAACAGCGGCGTTTGCTAAGACAAGGGGCAGCGGACTATGTATTTTTGTAAATAACACCTGGTGCACGATATCTAAGGAAGTCTCGAGCTATTGCTCGCCTGAGGTAGAGTATCTCATGATAAGCTGTAGACCACACTATCTACCTAGAGAGATTTCATCTGTATTTTTCGTAGCTGTTTACATACCACCACAGACTGATGCTGACACTAAGACCGCATTGAATGAGCTGTATTCCGCCATAAGCAAACAAGAAAACACTAACCCAGAGGCGGCGCTCCTAGTAGCCGGGGACTTTAACTTCTTAGGGAGTGGTGGGACGCCAGGGTCTCCAAAACGGTCACTTCGTGCACTGCTCCCAAAGACGTTAATGCAGGGAAACTTAAATCAGTTTTACCAAACTTCTATTAGCATGTTAAATGTGCAACCAGAGGGAAAAAGGCTCTGGACCACCTTTACTCCGCACACAGAGACACATACAAAGCTCACCCTCGCCCTCCATTTGGCAAATCTGACCATAATTCTATCCTCCTGATTCCTGCTTAAAAGCAAAGTGGCTAGATCAATTAGAAAGCACCAGTGGCTAGATCAATTAGAAAGTGGTCAGATGAAGCAGATGCTAAGCTACAGAACTGTTTTGCTAGCACAGACTGGAATATGTTCCAGGGATTCCTCCGATGGCATTGAGTACACAACATCAGTCATTGGCTTCATCAATAAGTGCATTGATGACGTCGTCTACGCAGTGACCGTATGTACATATCCCAAACAGGATTACAGGCAACATCCGCACTGAGCTAAAGGCTAGAGCTGCCGCTTTCAAGGAGGGGAACTCTAACCCGGAAGCTTATAAGAAATCACACACTTGTACTCCACCGGCTCTGACGCTCGTAGGATGTGGCAGGGCTTGCAAACCATTACAGACTACAAAGGGAAGCACAGACAAGAGCTGCCCAGTGACAGGAGCCTACCAGACGAGCTAAACCACTTCTATGCTCACTTCGAGGCAAATAACACTGAAACATACATGAGATCACCAGCTGTTCCGGAAGACTGTGTGATCACGTTCTCCGCAGCCGATGGGAGTAAGACCTTAAACAGGTCAACATTCACAAGGCCGCAGGGCCAGACAGATTACCAGGACGTGTACTGCGAACATTTTCAACCTCTCCCTGTCCGTGTCTGTAATACCAACATGTTTTAAGCAGACCACCATAGTGCCTGCGCCCAAGAACACTAAGGTAACCTGCAAAATGACTACCGACCCGTAGCACTCACGACTGTGGCTGTGATTTGCTTTGAAAGGCTGGTCATGGCTCACATCAACACCATTGTCCCACTCCAATTTGCATACCGCCCCAACAGATCCACAGATGATGCCATCTCTATTGCACTCCACACTGCCCTTTCCCACCTGGACAAAAGGAACACCTATGTGAGAATGCTATTCATAGGCTACAACTCAGCGTTCAACACCATAGTGCCCTCAAAGCTCATCAATAAGCTAAGGACCCTGGGAATAAACACCTCCCTCTGCAACTGGATCCTGGACTTCCTGACAGGCCGCCCCCAGGTGCTAAGGGCAGGTAACAATACGCTGATCCTCAACACAGGGGCCCCTCAGGTGTGCGTACTCAGTCCCCTCCTGTACTCCCTGTTCACTTATGACTGCACGGCCAGGCACGACTCCCAACACCATCATTAGGTTTGCCGATGACGCAACAGTGGTAGGCTTTATCACCGACAACGACCAGACAGCCTATAGGGAGGAGGTCAGAGACCTGGCCGTGTGGTGCAATGACAACAACCTCTCCCTCAACATGATCAAGACAAAGGGGATGATTGTGGACTACAGGAAAAAGAGGACCAAGCACGCCCCCATTCTCATCGACGGAGCTGCAAAGGAGCAGGTTGAGAGCTTTAAGTTCTTTTGTGTCCACATCACCAACAAACTAACATAGTCCAAGCACACCAAGACAGTCGTGAAGAGGGCACGACAAAACCTATTCCCCCTCAGGAGACTGAAAAGATTTGTCATGGGTCCTCAGATCCTCAAAAGGTTCTACAGCTGCACCGCCGAGAGCATCCTGACCGGTTGCATCACCGCCTGGTATGGCAACTGCTCGGCCTCCGACCACAAGGCACTACAGAGGGTACATCACTGGGGCCAAGCTTCCTCCCATCCAGGACCTCTATACCAGGCGGTGTCAGAGGAAGGCCCTAAAAATTCAGCCACCCTAGTCATAGACTGTTCTCTCTGCTACCGCAAGGCAAGCAGTACCAAAGCGCCAAGTATAGGTCCAAGAGTCTTCTAAACAGCTTCTACCCCCAAGCCATAAGACTCCTGAACACCTAATCAAATGGCTACCCAGACTGTTTGCACCCCCCGTTTACACCGCTGCTACTCTCTGTCGTTATCATATATGCATAGTCACTTTAATAACTCTACCTACATGTACATATTACTTCAGCTAACCGGTGCCCCCGCACATTAACTCTGCACCGGTACCCTCCTGTATATACAGTTGAAGTCGGAAGCTTACAAACACCTAAGCCAAATTCATTTAAACTCAGTTTTTCACAATTCCTGACATTTAATTCTAGTAAAAACTCCCTGTTTTAGGTCAGAGAATGATTTATTTCAGCTTTAAATTCTTTCATCACATTCCCATTGGGTCAGAAGTGTACATACACTCAATTTGTATTTGGTAGCATAGCCTTTAACCTCTTAGGGATAAACGGCGCGCTAGCGGGCTTCAGACAATAAGTTGGGTGAATTTTGGCCCATTCCTCCTGACAGAGCTGGTGTAACTGAGTCTATAGGATTGAGGTCAGGGCTTTGGGATGGCCACTCCAATTCCTTGACTTTGTTGTCCTTAAGCCATTTTGCCACAACTTTGGAAGTATGCTTGGGGTCATTGTCCATTTGGAAGACCCATTTGTGACCAAGCTTTAACTTCCTGACTGATGTCTTGAGATGTTGCTTCAATATATCCACATAATTTTCTTTCCTCATGATGCCATCTATTTTATGAAGTGCACCAGTCCCTCCTGCAGCAAAGCACCCCCACAACATGATGCTGCCACCCCTGTACTTCATGGTTGGGATGGTGTTCTTTGGCTTGCAAGCCTCCCTCTTTTTCCTCCAAACATAACGGTGGTCATCATTATGGACAAACAGTTCTATTTTAGTTTCATCAGACCAGAGGACATTTCTCAAAAAAGTATGATCTTTGTCCCCATGTGCAGTTGCAAACCATAGTCTGGCTTTATTTATGGCGGTTTTGGAGCAGTGGCTTCTTCCTTGCTGAGTGGCCTTTTAGGTCATGTCGATATAGGACTCGTTTTACTGTGGATATAGATACTTTGTACCTGTTTCCTCCAGCATCTTCACAAGGTCCTTTGCTATTATTCTGGGATTGATTTTCACTTTTCGCATCAAAGTACGTTCATCTCTAGGAGACAGAATGCGTCTCCTTCCTGAGCGGTATGACGGCTGCGTGGTCCCATTGTGTTTATACTTGCGTACTATTGTTTGTACAGATGAAAGTGCTACCTTCAGGTGTTTAGAAATTGCTCCCAAGAATGAACCAGACTTGTGGAGGTCTACAATTTTTTTCTGATGTCAAGCAAAGAGGCACTGAGTTTGAAGGTAGGCCTTGAAATACATCCACGGGTACACCTCCAATTGACTCAAATTATGTCAATTAGCCTATCAGAAGCTTTTAAAGCCATGACATAATTGTCTGGATTTTTCCAAGCTGTTTAAAGGCACAGTCAACTTAGTGTATGTAAACATCTGACACACTGGAATTGTGATACAGTGAGTTATAAGTGAAATAATATGTCTGTAAACAATTTTTGGAAAAATTACTTGTGTCATGCACAAAGTAGATGTCCTAACCAACTTGCCAAAACTATAGTTTGTTAACAAGAAATTTGTGGATTGGTTGAAAAACGAGTTTTAATCAGTCCAACCTAAGTATGTAAACTTCCGACTTCAACTGTAGTCTCGTTATTGTTATTTTACTGCTGCTATTTAATTACTTGTTACTCTTATTTATTATTCATATCCGTTCTTTTTCTTAACTACTTAGGGAGCAGTGGGGCACTACCCGGTGAAATGTAAGGCGCCAAATTCAAAATCCAAAAGTTGAATTATTAAACATTCATCAATATAGAAGTGTTGCATAGCCATCAAAAGCTCTGATTCTTGGCAATATCACAGCGTTGTCATAGCCCCTCTCATATTTTATGCATTAGCATAAATCCATAACCAAAGCGGGTCTCATAAAACGCATACAATCGCTAATATAAAATCCCTTACCTTTCGAAGAACTTCTGCTGAGGGCTTCCCAAGTGTCCAACGAAGACATCCAATGGTTCTTTTGTTAGAAAAAGTAATTTATTATATCCATAAATCTCCGTTTGGTTGGCGCGTTATGTTCAGAAAATCCAAAGTCGAATCGCCCATTGAAACGTGAAGAGAACATGTTCAAATATACCTATAAACTTTTCCTAAACAAATCAAAGACCAGTTATAATACATTTTTAGCTATACTTTTATGAATATTAGCAATAATATTTCACTCGGATGGTCACCTAAACGTTATATAAGTAAAATAAAGTGGGGCGCGCACCGAGTCTCGCGCCCGAGAAATTTTGTGGACATCTGAGCTCCCTTGACCATTTCCTCTTCCTATCCGTTCTGCTCACTACTACAGCTTCCAGGCTCTGTATAAAGACTGTTGACATCTAGTGGAAGCCATAGGTACTGCAATCTCAGAGCTGGATTGCATTGAAGTCAATGGGGAGAGTCTCAAACAGAGCAAAGGTCATAAAAAACTGCAATTCCGGATGGATTTTCCTCTGGTTTTTGCCTGCTATATCAGTTATGTTATACTCACAGACATTATGTTAACACTTTTAGAAACTTCAGAGTGTTTCCTATCCAATAGTACTAATTATGTGCATATCCTATTTTCTGGGCCTGAGTGGCAGGCATTTTACTTTGGGCACGCCAGACTCTCCAAAACCGTCACTTCTGCTGCTGCTCCCAAAAGTTGAATTATTAAAAATTCATCAATATACAAGTGTTTCATAGCCATCAAAAGCTCTGACTCTTGGCAATATCACAGCGTTGTCAGATTTGAAAAAGGCTTTACGGCGAAAGCACAACATTTGATTGTTTGAGGATAGCCCCTCCAATATTTATGCATTAGCATAAATCCATAACCCAACGCGGGTCTCACAAAACGCATAAAATCGCTAATATAAAATTGCTTACCTTTGATGAACTTCTGCTGAGGGCTTCCCAAGTGTCCAACGAAGACAATCCATACTTCTTTTGTTAGAAAAAGTAATTTATTATATCCATATATCTTTTATCGTTTGGTTGGCGCGTTATGTTCATAAAATCCACCTTTGAGTTGCCCATAGAACCGTGAAGAGAACGCGTTCAAATTATACTTATCATATTTCTCCAAACAAATCAAACATCATTTTTAATGTGACCTTAGGTATTCTTTTATGTATATTGACTATAATATTTCAACCGGATTGTAGCCTGAACGATAAGATAGGAAAATAAAGTGTAGCGCGCACTCGGTTGTGTGCTCGCAAAATCTTGTTGACATCTGAGCTCCTTGACCATATTCTCTTCCTATCCGTTCTGGTCAGGGCTACCGTTTCCTGGCTTTGTATAGAGACTGTTGAAATCTAGTGGAAGCCATAGGTACTGAAATCTCGGAGCTGGTTGCCTTTGAAATCATTAGGAAGACTCTCAAACAGAGCAAAGGTCACAAAAAACTGTAATTCCGGATGGATTTTCCTCTGGTTTTCGCCTGCTATATCCGTTCTGTTATACTCACAGACATTATGTTAACACCTTTAGAAACTTCAGAGTGTTTCCTATCCAATAGTACTAATTATGTGCATATCCTATTTTCTGGGCCTGAGTGGGAGGCATTTTACTTTGGGCACGCCAGACTCTCCAAAACCGTCACCTCGGGAGCCGCTCCCTAAGAAGTTAAATATGTATCAACCACAGAACTGACACTTTCTAGCAGTTCCCACACACTACCAGTCAGTTGACTCACTGTACAAGTGTGTGTTTGTGCTTGTACTGGCCTGTGTGTGGGTGTGAATGAAACAGTGGATTTAGCTTGAAGGCCCTTTAGCTCCAGACTGATAAGGAGTAGGGTTGATATCTATATTGTGTAGAATGTGTGTCTGTATTTGTTCGTGTGTGCGTGTGCGAGTGTGTGTATGCATATGTGTGAGTGTGTGAGGTACTGGCAGTTTATTCTCACAGTTTGACGGACCGTAGAGGATTGAACATTCAGCATCCTATATTTTGGGTCCTGAGAATAAAACAGCTTCAGAACAATCATGTAGAAATATGTGTTTACAGTTCTACACATCTGTTCAATAAGTGATTGTTGTTGTTGTTGTTTATAATGATGATGATGATGATGATGATGATGATGACTATTGTATACATTAGGAAATAATTTTTGCATCATACATCATGTCAGCTTAAATAGACAGATGTAGACATGTCACACACATTACATACATAATGCAATAGACTTACAGACAGACAGTATTCACATAGACAACCATATAGCACAATACAATACAACACAACACCTGTACCTCATATACAGTTTATACTTCAATGTATCAGGTGGTTATTCACCAGCTATAGAGTGAGTTGTTGTTTATGTTTCTAAGACTGCAGGGTGGGAGATGCAACAATGGCCTTGAGAAAAACGGGAATTGTGTTGGTGGTATTTCTCTGGTCTGTGACAGGTATGGTCTCATTCATAACTGAATATGTTTGTCAATCTACAGGCATTTGTAAAATGTTAAAATTACATTTGCGTTTAATTATTTTGGTGTGTTCTGTTAGGCATCTATCTTTCACACCTCACGGAGCGATGCTTATATGTGGTTTCCATTCACACTCAACTCAGCAACTACGGCAACAAAGTGTGGACAAAGCCTACTGTTAGTGTGAGCCAATTGGCATTGGCTTAATGTAATACACTTGTGTTCTGTGACTGTTCAGTTGTTCTGGGGCAGAATGGCTGGAGTGTGACTTGCACCACTCAGAGTATCTGTGCCTTGAAGGGATCAACAGTGAAGTTGACCTGCTCTTACACATATCCCAGAGGTCATAAAGTGTTATGAATAAATTCATATGATTTATATGTTTAATGATGACTAAATGATTTATACGTTTAAAGTAATGATAAGACAATAACTAACAGTTTTTTACCCTGTCTCTGTATAATGGCTTGAAATGTTTGTGTGTAGGAAAGTAGGAACTGATAACAGGAACAGCTTGTGACAGACAACTTGTGACCACTGTGAAAATAAGAACGTCTTGTGACAACAAGTAGATAAGAAAGGCCTCCCTGTCCTCGGGAGGGGAGGAACGACTAGGAGCTGTCCAGATTGACTTATGTTGCAAGATTGTGATAAGCCAATGAATGTGTACTGTGGGAAAGTACTATTTCCTAGAGAGGGTGGAGCATTTGTATCATTTGTGTTTAGCTTAAAGCTTATACAATATAAAAAGATTGTGTTCACATTTGGAGTTCAGAGCTCTCGTGAATAAATATTTTGACATATGACAATTGTAGACTGGGCTTCTGTCTATTTCATTTCAACCAGTATCTTACACATTCTGGGTTACAGACTGAATAGTTTAATTGAAGTTCAATTTATGAACTTTGAGAACATAATTCTCGTAACATAAAGTCACATCAACCTTCTGGTTAACTAAAATGGAGACTGGTGTAGAACCTGAAGATCTAGGTCAGGACCCAGAGTATGCAGGTTGTCAGGAGTATCTGGGGATAAGAAGAATGGTCACACCCTGACAATCAGAGACCTGAGAGAGAGTGACTCAGCTACGTACAAGTTCAGATTTATAACAGATCAGACCGGAGTGAGATACTATGGCAATCCTGGAGTCACTCTGTCTGTCACAGGTACAGTTACATTCAATATAGCTAATCTGTTGAATTCCATTTAGTTCAGGATAATTGTCTTGGTTTGTATTGATGTCTGTATGACATAGGATTTCTTCCATCTTTGTATTAGAGTGATAAGTCAGTGATAAAGGGATTTACAGTGATATTGTTTTTTCTCCAGGTCTTCAGGTGAAGGTGACTGGTGGACATCAGGATAAGACACTGACCTGTATCACCACCTGTACTCTGACTGACAACCCCACCTACATCTGGTACAAGAACGGACACAAAGTAAAGGAGAACACTTCCAGCCTGTACTCAGACTACTTTAGTGATGCAGACAGTTACTCCTATGCTGTAAAAGGCCATGATAATCTTCACTGTCCTGCAGTGTGTGAGTGTGGACTTTGTTTTAATACACATTTCATATAAATATAATTTTGTTCAGGTCGTGAGACTTTTGTCAATTAATAAATGAATATTGATCATTATTTAATAATGATGGTTTTCACTACTGTAAACTGTTTAACTTGTTGTATTCTACTTAATAAACAACATCAGTGTACATTGGAAGGTATTGTAATTCAATATTTATATAAGATGTTACATTGTATTTTTGTATTTAAGGTCAGAACTGTTGCAGTGTGACTTACACCCATCAGAGTATCTGTGCCTTGAAGGGGTCAACAGTGGACATGTCCTGCTCTTACACATATCCCAGTTATCATGAGATCAAACAAGCTTTCTGGTTTACTAAATGGTCTGGTATGGATGCTGAAGATCTGAGCTTAGTGCCAGGGTATGAGGGTCATATAGAGTACCTTGGGGATAGTTTGGTATATTAACATTGTAGTAACAGATATTAGCTCCACATGATACTTGAATTGATCATCTTCAATAAGAAGGTGAATCTAAAAGTCATTGTGTGGAAAAGTACAATTGTGGAAAGTTTATGTAATATTTTTAACTGATCTAATTTGTTCTCTTACTAAATCCACTGTATTTTACATCAGATGAACCAAGGAACACCTCAGTGTCAGTCAGTCCCTCTGGTGAAATAGTGGAGGACAGTTCAGTGACTCTGACCTGCAGCAGTGATGCCAACCCACTTGTGCAGAGTTACACCTGGTGGTTCAAGAAGAATGGTGACTATCAGAGTATGACAGGACCACAGCATGTCTTCAATCAAATCCAGTCATCTGACAGTGAAGAGTACTACTGTGAGGCCCAGAATGAGATGGGGACAGACAGGTCTAGGACCATGAACATGAATGTGAAGTGTGAGTAAAGTACAGCTCAGTGTTTGAATGGGAAGGTAGCAAAACAATTGTAATTAAATGAAGTAGTTTTAAAATATTTGATCTCCATATGTGTATTTATTAACTTTTTGTGTTAGTCAGAGTTTCAAATAGTTATCTGACTTAACATATAATTTATTTTTGACATGGCATGTCATTTGTAAATATACTACTGTCGTAAATATGCTACTGTCCTATCCGTCTGGCAAATTCTCCTTTACCAGATGGCCCAAAGAACACCTCCGTGTCTGTCAGTCCCTCTGGTGAAATAGTGGAGGGCAGTTCAGTGACTCTGACCTGCAGCAGTGATGCCAACCCACCTGTGGACAAATACACCTGGTACGTTCAAAATAAGACTTTCCAAATGGATTTGGACAGATGTACAACATAAGTAACTTCTAAGGACAATGGACATTACCACTGTGAGGCCTGGAATGGAAGAGGATCTAGGAACTCTACAGCTCTGATGATCATTTTACCAGGTGAAGTTTCATCTTCAATATTTCAATACAAAATTATGTTTCAAGATATTATTAATAGTTATACATTGGCTTATCATACTTTGTTTTATAATTATATATACATTGAGATTAGATCAGTTAACAAATGTTGTATTAGGGTCCTGGACTACATTTATGTTCAGTTTATAACATGCCAGTACTCATATCATCCATATTTTAATATAGGGAAACAAACCTCAGTTGTGACTGCAGCTGTAGGAATCATAATGGTTGTTCTGGTTCTCATCCTCTGTCTCTCTGGACTCATGGGGTTCAGGTGAGTGATCTTTTAAAGATTATTTCACTCTAACACTTTTTTATTAACTTTGTTCATTGATTGATTGATTCATTCTTTCAAGAATAAATTAATTAATTCATTTACAAAACAGGAAGAAGGCCTCCAAATCCACCTATGACACAAGAGACACAGCAGACGATGGACAGGTGAGTCTGTTGGAGTCAGAAGATGACTGTGATGACTTTGTATGCTTAGTGGGACTTTCCACTCCTCATGTTGTCTGTCCTCTCACCCATTCAATCTCCATCAACAAACATTGGCAGTAGAATTGCCTTACTGAAGAGCTCAGTGACTTTCAACGTGGCACCGTTATAGGATACCACCTTTCCAACAAGTCAGTTTGTCAAATTTCTGCCCTGCTGGAGCTGCCCCGGTCAACTGTAAGTGCTGTTATTGTGAAGTGGAAACGTCTAGGAGCAACAACTGCTCAGCCGCAAAGTGGTAGGCCACACAGCCGCGAAGTGGTAGCGCATACCCTGTAAAAATTGCCTGTCCTCGGTTGTAACATCAAGTTCCAAACTGCCTCTGGAAGCAACGTTAGCACAACAACTGTTTGTAGGGAGCTTCATGAAATGGGTTTCCATGGCCGAGCAGCCGCACACAAGCCTAAGATCACCATGTGCAATGCCAAGCGTCGGCTGGAGTGGTGTAAAGCTCGCCACCATTGGACTCTGGAGACGTTGACTGTATATAGCATCCGCTATTATTATTTACTGCTGCTCTTTAATTATTTGTTTTTCTTATCTCATACTTTTTTATTTGTATTTTTTTTAGGTATTTTCTTTAAACTGCATTGGGTAAGGGCTTGTAATTAAGCATTTCACTGTATTAGGCGCATGTGACAAATAAAATTGGATTTGATTTGAGCAGTGGAAACACATTCTCCGGAGTGATGAATCATTCTTCACCATCTGGCAGTCCGATGGACAAATCTGGGTTTGGCGGATTACAGGAGAACGCTTCCTGTCCCGATGCATAGTGCCAACTTGGTGGAGGAGGAATAATGGTCTGGGGGCTGTTTTTCATGTTTTTTTTCATGGTTCGGGCTAGGCCCTTAGAATGACATTCTAGACAATTCTGTGCCTCCAACTTTGTGGCAACGTTTTGGGGAAGGCCCTTTCCTGTTTCAGCATGACAATGCCCCCGTGCACAAAGCGAGGTCCATACAGAAATGGTTTGTCGAGATCGATGTGGAAGAACTTGACTGGCCTGCACAGAGTCCTGACCTCAACCCAATCGAACGTTGACTGCGAGACAGGCCTAATCGCCCAACATCAGCGTCCGACCTCACTAATGCTCTTGTGGCTGAATGGCAGCAAGTCCCCGCAGCAATGTTCCAGCATCTAGTGAAAGCCTTTGCAGAAGAGTGTAGGCTGTAATAGCAGCAAAGGGGGGACCAACTCCACATTAATACCCATGATTTTGGAATGAGATGTTTGACGAGCAGGTGTCCACATACTTTTGGTAATGTACTGTGTATCTGGATCCGTATATTCAAACTAAGTGATATACACTGACTATACAAAACATTAGGAACACCTTCCTAATATTGAGTTGCACCCCCTTTTGCCCTCAGAACAGTCTCAATTCGTCAGGACATGGACTCTACAAGGTGTCAAAAGGGATGCTGGCCCAGTGCTTCCACAGTTCTGTCAAGTTGGCTGTTAGTGGATCTTTACTCCGAATAGCTCGGTCCATCTCATTCTACAGATTCTCAATTGAATTGAGATCTGGTGACTGGCCAGGCTACTGCTGTAAGCTGAATTCACTGTCAATTCACTGTCACTGGACAATCCTAGCCTTGTGGCATGGGGCATTATCCTGCTGAAAAAATCTATTTGCAGATGGATACACTGGTGCCATGAAGGGATGCACCTGATTGGCTATGATGATGTTCAGATATCCTGTGGCATTCAAACATTGCTCCATTTTTATCAAGGGGCCCAATGTGTACTATGAAAACACACCCCACACCATCACACCACCAACAGCCTGTGGTTGGTCATCATCAGTACAAAATATACACAGACACTTTTAGAAGGAGCAATGTCCAGCACCTAGACACACAACCAGTTACATTAAATAATATTCGTAGTTATTTTTAAAACACATCATGCAGAAACAATATGACATCATTTGGATGTTTGGAGTGTTGAAGGTATTTCCATCAGCAAGGGCATTCCATTCCAGAACACTGAGAGATGGAACATTCCGGAATGTTCAATGATTGATAATAATACATCTCACAGTTAACAAGTTCAGACCAGGCAGTGAGTCTGTTTTTGGGATAGAGCTAGAGGCAGGGGCAGGAGGGGTAAATATGGGCATCCCTTCTGTTAGGCCACACCCACAGGTAGTGTCACTAAATGATGTTGTTAAACAGATGCATTGGCTGCATGATGTTCTCATCCTGGATGGGAGGCAGGAAGAGACAAAAAGCACAACGGGTAAGAAGCATTTGGAGAGAATGCTTAAACAGTAGAATAGCAGAAGCAAGTTCTTAAAGTAACTGTCCAGTAAAAACATCACTTTTAAAAGTTCATATTCTCTTAATTCATAATGTTGTTGATTCGGACTAGACTCAAACTTGTAGCCAAAGCATAAATTAAGGAAAAAACACTTTAAAAACTTGTATCTCAAACCAATGGTTTCAAATGTATTTTATTTACTCAAAGAAAATCAGGATGAGAAGGAAAACTATTTCACTCCTATTGTAAGTAATTATAGGTCATATTTCAAAAAATCTGGAAATACTGAACAGTTACTTTAAATTGGGATGACTTAGATGTCAATCAAATCATGTCATGCATAATCATATCTTATTGATTCATGCTGAAATATCACACTCAGAAGCGCACAAATCCACGCACGCTCAATGGTGACCTCTCCGTCATTGTTCTTGTCCATTTTCTGACAGAGTGAGACACACAGTAAAAATTTAAAGGTCTAAAGTCTAACTTTAAATTTGCCTCCCAAATGGCACCTTATTTCCTATAAAGTGCACAAATTTATCACCCTATTCCCTGTATAGTGCACTACTTTGGCGTTTTTAATTGTTAGAGATAGTCGTCGTGCCTACTCCTTACTAAATAGCTTGGTGAAGAAATTATTAAGAAATCTGAACAGTTGAAACTGGAGAAGCAGCACGGCCAGGTGGACTCGGGACATCAAGGAGTCTTCAGGCCAGGTAGGCCTTGAGGAATGGTCCTAATGCTCAGATCCTCCGAGAGAGAGAGAGAGAAAAAAAGAAAGAGAGAGAGATAATTAGAGAGAGCATACTTAAATTCACACAGCACACCGGATAAGAGAGGAGAAATACTCCAGATATAACAGACGGACCCTAGCCCCCTGACACATAAACTACTGCAGCATAAATACTGGGGGCTGAGACAGGAGGGGTCGGGAGACACTGTGGCCCCGTCCGACGATCGCTGCTCCTGTGTGTCCTCTAATTACCTTGCTAGTGCCCTGGGCGGGGCTAATCTGATAAAGAGGGAAATGGGAGTAGCGCTAACAACAAAGAAGTTGTTACTATGGTTACTGTGTGTAAAATAATGTCAGTAGCCCTAGTTGAGTGTTGATAGTGTTGGGTTTGAGAATATGTTTCTTTGCTAATTGTTAGGTTTGAGAATATGTTTCTTTGCTACACAGGAATATGTTTGAGCTAAGGCTGATAAATTGTCGAACAATACAGTGAATTGTGCAAACACCTGGTGTCTGGCTAAGGGGCAGTATAACCTTGGGAGATAACAGTATGTTGAGCTAGGAACACATGAATAGAAAGATGTTGAGACACAAACAGGACTGAGCCTGTGGCCTCAGTAACCCCGGACAACAAGCGCCAAGAGGCTGGGACCAGCCTGTGCGCCTACTATTGGCTAGGCAAGTCTAAACCACGCCCAGCCACTGTTCTGATAGGCCCATCCCGAGGTGGGAACTAACTCTGTCAGAACATACTTATACCAATGCATTTAGCAGAAAGGGCAGTTCTCTGTTAACCCTGCGTGGTACTACATGGAACCCGTATATACGAAGATTGCATTTACCATTTATTGCTTGACTAATAATAAAAAACATAGAAGATTCTCAGTGACTCTGTGTCACCTTTTGTCCTGATACCAGATTTGATTTTTGCAACCCTAACAATAGTAAAGTCTGTTTGCAGGGATTGATGTTTATATGTGCCTTTACTGAGCATTTGTTAGCATGAGCTGACTAGCCTGCTAAATGTTTGTAGCCCACCGCTAATGATAATGCTAAGGCTACATGGGGACTGTTCAGTCTGATGCCATTATCTCACCTTTCAGTCCTTACTGGTGTGATTGTATACTACAGTGGCAGTGCCTTTCCAACATGGTGGTCATTTTCCAGGCCTGGTACTTTATCCTAGCCTTATAGCAGACTTGACATGGCTAATTCTATTTTCAGGCCCTGCCTGGGCCTGCTCACCTTTCAGTCATCAATGTTCATTAATATGTGATTCAGTCACTGCAATATTATGCATGTTTAGCTTTACGCATGTTTAGCTTTATAGTGTTCAATTGAGAACATGATTTATTGTATTTATCTTACCTTGTGATGCAGTAGTGTGAATATGTGTAGGCCTAATAGTCTTCTATTGCATTGTGTGTGTAATTTTACATGGTTCATTATATTTCCATGTATCTCTTTCCTCCTAGAAACCCTGTTGTATAAGTACCCAAAGTTAACCGGAGTGACTTGTTGTGGTCACAAAAAAAAAACTTTATCCTGACATCCTTTGCCGTACATCCCTGTGGTCCCTGTGGTCCTTCACACATACCTGAATCAGTACCTAGTGTTTAGTAGAGGTCATCTAGAGATCTTTCAGACCCTTCCAGTTTTGTACATGTCAAACAGCTAGCTGGAGCTCGTCTGAGCGGTTAGCTGACAATGCCGAGACCCGCTACGTACTTAATGGTGATTGGTTTCGGTTCTGCCCACTGTAGTGCTGTCTGGTCAGAACATGGTGTTGAGGCCCGTCACTCTACTCTTGATGGTCACCACATACATGCAGACACAGCTGTTTCCATTTGAAGATGTTTTATATTATTGTGTGGTTATATTCGCTGGACTCACACTTCAGTAAGGAACTGCTTGTCAAAAGCAACGTATTAACTGAAGATGAAGGGAGGCGTTGTCCTGCAGAGCATCCAAGCGCCCTGATTGGTTGGATGAACAGCGGTACGAAGGGTGATTGACAGGGCTGCAGGCCAATCACGTACTCCCTGTTCACACATGACTGCACGGCCAGGCATGACTCCAACACCATCATTAAGTTTGACGATGACACAACAGTGGTAGGCCTGATCATCGACAACGACGAGACAGCCCTGTGTAGGTTCTTATCAAATTTGTTTTGTCACATGTACTGAATACAACAGGTGTAAACCTTACAGCGAAATGCTTACTTACAAGCCCTTAACCAACAGTGCAGTTTTAATAAAAACAAATAATTAAAGAGCAGCAGTAAAGTAACAATACTGAGGCTATACAGGGGGTACCGGTACGGAGTCAATGTGCGGGGGCACCGGTTAGGTAAGGTAATTGAGGTAAAATGTACATGTAGGTAGAGTTAATGTGACTGTGCAAAGAATTATAAACAGAGAGTAGCAGCAGTGTAAAAGAGGGGCCATTTGATTAGATGTTCAGGAGTCTAATGGCTTGGGGGTAGAAGCTGTTTAGAAGCCTCTTGGACCTAGACTTGGTGCTCCGGTACCGCTTGCTGTGCGGTAGAAGAGAGAACAGTCTATGACTGAGGTGGCTGGAGTCTTTGACCATTTTTAGGGCCTTCCTCTGACACTGCCTGGTATAGAGGTCCTGGATGGCAGGAGCCTTGGACCCAGTGATGTACCGGGCCGTACGCACTACCATCTGTAGTGCCTTGAGGTCGGAGGCCGAGCAGTTGCCGTACCAGGCAGTGATGCAACCAGTCAGGATGCTCTCGATGGTGCAGCTGTAGAACCCTTTGAGGATCTGAGGACCCATGCCAAATATTTTCAGTCTCCTGTCGTGCCCTCTTCACGACTGTCTTGGTGTACTTGGACCATGTTAGTTTGTTGGTGATGTGGACACCAAGGAACTTTAAGCTCTCAACCTGCTCCACTAACAGCTCCGTCATTGAGAATGGGGGTGTGCTCGGTCCTCCTTTTCCTGTAGTCCACAATCATCTCCTTTGTCTCGATCACGTTGAAGGAGAGGTTGTTGTCCTGCCACCACACGGTTATTTCTGAACTGCTCCCTATAGGCTGTCTCGTCATTGTCGGTGATCAGGCCTACCACTGTTGTGTCATCGGCAAACTTAATGATGCTGTAGGAGTCATGAGTGAACAGGAAGTACAGGAAGGGACTGAGCACGCACCCCTGAGGGGTCCATGTGTTGAGGATCAGCGTGACGGATATGTTGCTACCTACCCTTACTACCTGGGGGCGGCCTGTCAGGAAGTCCAGGATCCAGTTGCAGAGGGAGGTGTTTAGTCCCAGGGTCCGTAGCTTAGTGATGAGCTTTGAGGGCATTACGGTGTTGAATGCTGAGCTGTAGTCAATGAATAGCATTCTCACATAGATGTTCTATTTGTTCAGGTGTGAAAGGGCAGTGTGGAGTGCAATAGAGATTGCATCATCTGTGGATCTGTTGGTGCAGTATGCAAATTGGAGTGGGTCTAGGGTTTCTGGGATAATGGTGTTGATGTGAGCCATGACCAGCCTTAGAAGCACTTCATGGGTACAGACGTGAGTGCTGCGAGTCAGTAGTCATTTAGGCAGGTTACCTTAGTATTCTTGGGCACAGGGACTATGGTGGTCTGCTTGAAACATGTTGATATTACAGACATAGACATGGAGAGGTTGAAAATGTCAGTGAAGACCCTTGCTAGTTGGTCAGCGCATGCTCGGAGTACATGTTCTGGTAATCCGTCTTGCCCTGCGGCCTTGTGAATGTTGCCCTGTTTAAACGTCTTACTCACATCGGCTGTGGAGAGCGTGATTGCACAGTCGTCCGGAACAGCTGATGCTGTCATGCATATTTCAGTGTAACTTGCCTCGATGCGAGCATAGAAGTAGTTTAGCTCGCCTGGTAGGCTTGTGTCACTGGGCAGCTCTCGGCTGTGCTTTCCTTTGTAGTCTGTAATAGTTTGCAAGCCCTGCCACATCCGATTTAGCTTTGGAGCTGGTGTAGTACAATTTGAACATAGTCTTGTATTGACGCTTTGCCTGTTTGATGGTTCGTCGGAGTACTTAGCGTGATTTCTTATAAGCTTCCCGCTCCTTGAAAGCGGCAGCTCTACCCTTTAGCTCAATGCGGATGTTGCCTGTAATCTATGGCTTCTGGTTGGGGTATGTACGTACAGTCACTGTGGGGACGAAGTCATCGATGCACTTATTGATGGAGCCAGTGACTGTTCGGGTGTCTGGAGTAAATCCCTCTCGTCCGACTCATTAAAGAAAAATTATTCGTCCAATTCAAGGTGAATAATCGCTGTTCTGATGTCCAGAAGCTATTTTTGGTCATAAGAGACGGTAGCAGCAGCATTATGTACAAAATAAGTTACAAACAATGTGAAAAAACTAACAAATAGCATGGTTGGTTATGAGCACATAAAACGGCAGCCATCCCCTCCGGCGCCATTCTTTCTTTTGGATGGAACGTTAAGTGGGTGTCCTGACTCTCTGTCCTGACTCTCTGTGGTCAAGAAAGATCCAATAGCATTTATTGTAAGAGTAGGGGTGTTAAACCTGGTGTCCAGCTAAAATGTCCAATCTGTCCTTCATGGCCAGTTAATTATCCCCTGCTATTAATTGTCTCATTCGTCCCCCTTCCTCTCTCTTTTTAACTATTCCCAATGTTGTTGCTGTAAATGACAATGTGTTTTCAGTCAACCTACCTGGTAAAATAAGGCTTAGATAAATAATAATACAAATATAGAACTTTGACCTGTTCCATCTAGAAGGGGCAAGGAAACACATTCTAAGATATTATAAACATTCCAAATAGTAGGCTATAGTAAACACATTCTAAGATATTATAAACATTCCAAATAGTAGGCTATAGTAAACACATTCTAAGATATTATAAACATTCCAAATAGTAGGCTATAGTAAACACATTCTAATATATTATAAACATTCCAAATAGTAGTCTATAGTAAACACATTCTAAGATATTATAAACATTCCAAATAGTAGTCTATAGTAAACACATTCTAATATATTATAAACATTCTAAATAGTAGGCTATAGTCAACACATTCTAAGATATTATAAACATTCCAAATAGTAGGCTATAGTAAACACATTCTAAGATATTATAAACATTCTAAATAGTAGTCTATAGTAAACACATTCTAATATATTATAAACATTCTAAATAGTAGGCTATAGTAAACACATTCTAAGATATTATAAACATTCTAAATAGTAGGCTATAGAAAACACATTCTAAGATATTATAAACATTCCAAATAGTAGGCTATAGTAAACACATTCTAAGATATTATAAACATTCTAAATAGTAGGCTATAGAAAACACATTCTAAGATATTATAAACATTCCAAATAGTAGGCTATAGTAAACACATTCTAATATATTATAAACATTCCAAATAGTAGGCTATAGTAAACACATTCTAAGATATTATAAACATTCTAAATAGTAGGCTATAGTAAACACATTCTAATATATTATAAACATTCCAAATAGTAGGCTATAGTAAACACATTCTAAGATAGTATAAACATTCCAAATAGTAGGCTATAGTAAACACATTCTAATATATTATAAACATTCCAAATAGTAGGCTATAGTAAACACATTCTAATATATTATAAACATTCCAAATAGTAGGCTATAGTAAACACATTATAATATATTATAACATTCTAAATAGTAAGCTATAGTAAACACATTCTAATATATTATAAACATTCCATATAGTAGTCTATAGTAAACACATTCTAAGATATTATAAACATTCTAAATAGTAGGCTATAGTAAACACATTATAATATATTATCACATTCTAAATAGTAAGCTATAGTAAACACATTCTAATATATTATAAACATTCCATATAGTAGTCTATAGTAAACACATTCTAATATATTATAAACATTCTAAATAGTAGGCTATAGTCAACACATTCTAAGATACTATAAACTGTCACGGTTCATGAATCCACTGCCTCTCTCTCTCTCTCTCTCTCTCTCTCTCTCTCTCTCTCGTATGTTTGAGTGGGTGTGGGCGTGGTTCCATCTCGGTCTGATTGTCTGCGCCAGCTGTAACCACTTACCTTCCCTTTATATGTTCAGTGAATGGTGTTTCATGTTGTCAGATCGTTGTTACTTCCCTGATGGCGTGTCGGGTTTCTGTGCTCGTCTCTCGCCCTCCTTGTGTGGATTATCTGCTGTGCTCCTTCCTCCCCATCCGGACACGCTCCCCTGGATTTCTCAGCACGCTGTTCCTCACTCCATCATCGGATGGTCCGCCCTAGTCCCTGCGTCGGATTCCGTTGGAGTA
The DNA here is from genome assembly GCA_003317085.1 of Hucho hucho. Taxonomy (NCBI): domain Eukaryota; kingdom Metazoa; phylum Chordata; class Actinopteri; order Salmoniformes; family Salmonidae; genus Hucho; species Hucho hucho. The sequence continues at coordinate 42,703 of QNTS01007203.1, forward strand.
TAGTCTGTCTGTCCTGTTGCTCCTGTGAACTGTGTTCATTAAACCATCGTTGCTTGCATCTTGCATCCGCCTCTGTCTTGTTACAGAACGATCTGACCACACCATGGATGCAGCGAGTTCAACCAGTCTGACCGAATTCATTTCCCGCAGTATCACGAGAATGGATCAACAAGAGGAGAGCATCTCCAACACAGGTCGGGCAGTACAAGCTCTTGCGACGCAGGTGTCCCAGCTCACCCAACAATTACAACACCTGAGGGGTCCCGCTGTGCCACCTACACCAGCAGTTCAACCCGCCCCGCCTGAGCTGGATTCCCAGCCAGAGCCACGGCTACCGACACCAGAGGGTTATTCAGGTGATCCTGACTATTGCAGAGCCTTTCTTACGAGATGTTCCATGCATTTCTCGTTGCAGCCACGGACCTTCAACCGTGAACAGTCAAAGGTAGCATTCGTACTCACATTGCTATCAGGCAAAGCGGCTCTTTGGGGAACGGCGGTGTGGGCGAACCAGGACCCATGCTGCACCTCGTTTCAGACACTCTCCGAGGAGATGAGAAGGGTCTTCGATCGGGCAGTGGCGGGTAGGGAGGCGGCCAGACTACTCGCTGACCTTCGCCAAGGAGATCGCTCGGTGTCGGAATACTCCATCCAATTCCGCACCCTGGCCGCAGAGTGTCAGTGGAACGAGGAGGCGCAGTGGGACATGTTCCTGCATGGGCTGGAGGACCGGGTCCAGAAGGAGATTTATGTTCTGGATCTTCCCAGGAGTTTAAACGGACTAGTGGAACTAGCATTGAGGGTCGACGCTCGTCTGAGTCGGATTGGCCGCCGAGCATGCCCTAACAGACCGCATGACGGCACGGAGGGCTGGCATGCCAGCGGCGGGAACACGGCCAGTTCAGCCTTCGCTCACGAACCCATGCAGCTGGGAAGAGCTCGACTTTCCCGGGAAGAGAGGGAGAGGCGGAGATCCCAAGGACTCTGTCTCTACTGTGGTAGAGCGGGCCACTTTATCCACTCCTGCCCGGTAAAAGATCAAGCCCGGTAGTAAGTATGAGGCTACTATCGGGTGGTGTCTCCACAGAGAAGACCTCATCATCTACCCTCCTCCCGGTAAGACTAAGATGGGCCACCCACACGCACGACACTCAAGCCTTACTGGACTCGGGAGCAGAAGGTAATTTCATGGACTTCAAGCTCGCTCACAGACTCCAGATTCCTATCACCTCACTCACGCACAAGANAAAAAATCCAGAAAAACGCATGTGAAAAATGTTATAAATTGATTTGCATTTTAATGAGGGAAATAAGTATTTGACCCCTCTGCAAAACATGACTTAGTACTTGGTGGCAAAACCCTTGTTGGCAATCACAGAGGTCAGACGTTTCTTGTAGTTGGCCACCAGGTTTGCACACATCTCAGGAGGGATTTTGTCCCACTCCTCTTTGCAGATCTTCTCCAAGTCATTAAGGTTTCGAGGCTGACGTTTGGCAACTCGAACCTTCAGCTCCCTCCACAGATTTTCTATGGGATTAAGGTCTGGAGACTGGCTAGGCCACTCCAGGACCTTAATGTGCTTCTTCTTGAGCCACTCCTTTGTTGCCTTGGCCGTGTGTTTTGGGTCATTGTCATGCTGGAATACCCATCCACGACCCATTTTCAATGCCCTGGCTGAGGGAAGGAGGTTCTCACCCAAGATTTGACGGTACATGGCCCCGTCCATCGTCCCTTTGATGCGGTGAAGTTGTCCTGTCCCCTTAGCAGAAAAACACCCCCAAAGCATAATGTTTCCACCTCCATGTTTGACGGTGGGGATGGTGTTCTTGGGGTCATAGGCAGCATTCCTCCTCCTCCAAACACGGCGAGTTGAGTTGATGCCAAAGAGCTCCATTTTGGTCTCATCTGACCACAACATTTTCACCCAGTTGTCCTCTGAATCATTCAGATGTTCATTGGCAAACTTCAGACGGGCATGTATATGTGCTTTCTTGAGCAGGGGGACCTTGCGGGCGCTGCAGGTTTTCTGTCTTTCACGTCGTAGTGTGTTACCAATTGTTTTCTTGGTGACTATGGTCCCAGCTGCCTTGAGATCATTGACAAGATCCTCCCGTGTAGTTCTGGGCTGATTCCTCACCGTTCTCATGATCATTGCAACTCCATGAGGTGAGATCTTGCATGGAGCCCCAGGCCGAGGGAGATTGACAGTTCTTTTGTGTTTCTTCCATTTGCGAATAATCGCACCAACTGTTGTCACCTTCTCACCAAGCTGCTTGGCGATGGTCTTGTAGCCCATTCCAGCCTTGTGTAGGTCTACAATCTTGTCCCTGACATCCTTGGAGAGCTCTTTGGTCTTGGCCATGGTGGAGAGTTTGGAATCTGATTGATTGATTGCTTCTGTGGACAGGTGTCTTTTATACAGGTAACAAGCTGAGATTAGGAGCACTCCCTTTAAGAGTGTGCTCCTAATCTCAGCTCGTTACCTGTATTAAAGACACCTGGGAGCCAGAAATCTTTCTGATTGAGAGGGGGTCAAATACTTATTTCCCTCAATAAAATGCAAATCAATGTATAACATTTTTCACATGCGTTTTTCTGGATTTTTTTTTTGTTATTCTGTCTATCACTTTTCAAATAAACCTACCATTAAAATTATAGACTGATCATTTCTTTGTCAGTGGGCAAACGTACAAAATCAGCAGGGGATCAAATACTTTTTTCCCTCACTGTAGGTACAGGGCGACAGGCAGGCTTGGGTCAGGGCAGGCAGAGTAGGTCGGAACAGGGAAAACAGGGACCAGAGAGAACAGGAGTACGGGGAAAAACACGCTGGTAGGCTTGACGAGACAAGACGAACTTTCAACAGACTTACAGAAAACACACCTATAAATGCACAGGGAATAATGGAGAAAATTGCACCTGGATGGGGGTGGAGACAAGCACAAGACAGGGGAAACAGATCAGGGTGTGACACATTGTTGATCTAGGATCATTGCTCCCAGTCCATATAATTGCTATATAAAAAGTGTGTGTGTCTCTTGCTGTTTAGCCTCCCAGCTTGTAGATAGGAGCTATCATTGAACCTGGTGGTCAGTCTTTAGGCTGCTGTACAGCTTGACAGACCGTAGAGGATTGAATTATTATGTAGAATTTAATAAATGTGGTGGTTGACACAGTTTTTGTTAGGGCAAATCAAATCTGACATTTTTAAGTGAAAATTACAAACTTTAGAAGACTTTGTAAACCTTGAATACACTACAAGTTAGAATTTCTTGCTGAGTAGGAAAATTCTCTGGAACAAAATAGTGATCGAATTAAGATCCTACATCTGTAGCACAATACAGCACAACACGATATGAGCCTGGTTCATTTTCAGTGATGAGACCCTGTACCCCATTTACATACTTCAATGTATCAGGTGGAGTTATTCACCAGCTATAGAGTGAGTTGTTGTTTATGTTTCTAAGACTGCAGGGTGGGAGATGCAACAATGGCCTTGAGAACAGCAGGAAGTGTGTTGGTGGTCTTTGTCTGGTCTGTGACAGGTATGTTATCATTCATAATTCTATTATAGAATCCTTAGACATTTCTAAAAGCATACAGATCTTAATGTTACTCTGGTGTGTTCAGTGGTGTCGTCTGTTAGGAATCTCCACTTCACTTTTATAGCTGCATTTCACAACTCAATAAGCGCAGCTGTGGTTTCCATTCACACTCAACTCAGCAACTACAGACACAAAGTGTGGATGAACCCTACTGTTAGTGTAAGCCAATAGGTAATACCCTTGTGTTGTGTGAATGTTTCAGTGGTACTGGGTCAGAATGACAGGAGAGTGACTTACACCAAGAAGAGTATCTGTGCATTGAAGGGGTCAACAGTGGACCTGGCCTGCACTTACACATATCCCAGAGGTCATACAGTCACAACAGCCTTCTGGTTCACTACAAATTTTGCTGAGGGGAATCCTGTGAGTCTGAGTGATGACCCAGTCTACAAAGGTCGTGTGGCGTACCGTAGTGATAAGAAGAATAGCCACACCCTGACAATCAGAGACCTGAGAGAGAGTGACTCAGCTACGTACATGTTCAGATTTATAACAGATCAGACCGTAGGAAAATATACTGGAGATCCTGGAGTCACTCTGTCTGTCACAGGTAAAGTAACATTCTATATACTGTTTTTCTTTCAAATCTTTATTTATTTATTTGAGGTTATTCAGGATGAGCTCTATTGAGATGCACCATCTCGTTTTCAAGTGTTCAAATTAAAGAAGCTAAATAAACAATACTTACGAGAATAATATGGCAAGTACTGTATACTAACCGGCCGTACTGGGCTCGTAGCGCGCACTCTGGCGCGGGGAGAAGGAACCGGCCGTACTGGGCTCATGACGCGCACTCTGGTGCGGGGAGCAGGAACCGGCCGTACTGGGCTCATGACGCGCACTCTGGTGCGGGGAGCAGGAACCGGCCGTACTGGGTCCACGACGAGCACAGGGATCCTGGAGCGTGGAGCAGAGACTGGATGTGCTGGGTCCACGACGGGCACAGGGATTCTGGAGCGTGGAACAGGGACAGGACGTGCTGGGTCCACGACGGGCACAGGGATCCTGGAGCGTGGAGCAGGGACAGGACGTGCTGGGTCCACGACGGGCACAGGGATCCTGGAGCGTGGAGCAGGGACAGGACGTGCTGGACTCTCTAAGCGCACAGGGGGCCTGGTGCGCGGAGCCGGAACAGGACGTGCTGGATCCACTACACGAACAGGGATCCTGGAGCGTGGAACAGGGACAGGATGTACTGGATCCACAACACGCACAGGAGACCTGATGCGTATAGCCGACACCCCTCTCCCAGGTTGTTCACTCATCCTGGCTTCACCGATGAGGGGAGCTGGAATGTCGTGCACCGGGCTGTGCGTGTGAACAGGAGACACCGCACGCAGAGCCGGCGCAGGATATTTCGGTCCCAACAGGCGCACTGGAGACCTGGCGCGCAGAGCCTGCACCACTCTTCCAGGCTGCACACTCACCCTAGCCCGACAGATGAGTGGCGCTGGAATTTCGCGCACCGGCCTATGCATGCGCACTGGAGACACCGTGCGCACAACTGCATAGCACGGTGTCTGCTCAGTGCGACGCACCCTCCAACGCT